>JAOXJP010269412.1:0-20300 GCA_025762735.1 Platanus orientalis | reverse complement strand
CAACTTTCTTTTTATCAATAATCTTCAAATCTCATTACAATCTTACGTTTCATGCTACTTATAATAACCCCTTAAAATTCCTATTACAATTAGGACTCTTATTACTCACTTACATTAATTTCAAATAAACCCAAATAAATCTTTATTTGCACCTGGACCCTTGAAAAATAAATGCTTTATTACATAAAACTCCCTACTACAAAAATACCATATTAAAATAACCACAAACAAACCCAAAAACAATCCTAAAATTTCTGGAAACAATCCTAAAGCTTCCTATAATTCCTCCAATAGTTTCCAAGGCCCTTTCTAGTTGGTTTGGCCTTAGGCCTCCAAAAAGGATAAACCCTTTCCAACCAAGTTAGGGCTGCTGCATCAACTCCCCCCATCTTGGAAAACTCAACCCCGTTGAGTTGGGGTGGAGGTTCAAGAACCCCCGATCCATTATGTGGTGCTGATTGCAACGAGAAAGAGCCAACTTTCTTCATCTTAGCCAGACCAAACATAGGATACGTAAGTCCTAAAATTCTTTTAGCTCCTCTTGCTCTAACTTCTTCTTCCAAGGCCTCAGCCTCTGCAATCATCTCAAGACTTGGTTCATAGACTTCTTCTAAATCATCCTCTAGTGTTGACTTTTTCTCTATAATTCTCACAAACTTACTAGGACATTAAGACTTGTGGTGCCCAAAGCCCTTACAAGTAAAACACTAGTCTGTCTTGGGCCTGGAAGTACATCCCTCAGATCCCCTAGATCTGGATAGTGAAAACTGGCATGAGGATCTAGGCGATGAAGAGATCTTGGTCTGATGCATAGACCTACTAGAAGATGAGTAACCAGTTGCGACCCCTTTAGAAGCACCCTCCATAATAAGCAATTTATAAGATATGCCCTTCAAATTCTCACTGATCTGGTATGCTACTTGCATTACATCATCTAAGGTAGGAAAATAAGTGAAATTCAAACCCATGGAAAGCTGATGATGTAATCATTGCCGATACATGGCCACTAAAACTTCATCTGTCCACTTGAAACCAACACGGGTCACCAAGTATTGGAACTAGTGGCGGAGCCACGTAGAAGCAAGGGGGGCAATTGCCCCCCCTCAATGTGTGAGTACCCTTATGATAATAACGGGTCTGACAAAATATTATGCTTGATTATTAGAATCAGTTGCCTACCCTTGAATGTGTAAATACCGCATGATTGGAATCAATTGCCCCCCTTCAATGTGTGAATATCCCGTGATTGGAATAAGTTGCCCCCCCTTACCAAGAAATGAGGTCAAGTCATCTTTAATCTGACTAAACTGGTACGACTCCAGTCTCTGCTGCTCAGACTGTGACACAATGTCAGACAAAGGATGCATTAATAAAATGAGCAAATTAATGAACCAAAACTAAATAAAATAAAATAAAATGGAGCAAATTTTCAGCACAGGATGGTGTCCAGGGTGACAAGTGACTTCATTTGGAATAAAATGGGTGGGAATTTAAAATTTCATCTAACCACGGCCCATTTTATTCCATTCAGAGTCACCTGGTGTACTGGACTCTAAATCCTGGATAAAACATCTATTTCGATTAATAAATACACAAGTACTTATTAATGTATATTTACTATACTCCTTTGACCCATGTGTATAGGCTCAAACACCCTTTGTCAGGCCACATGTCATGCACTGATTGCTAATGGAGTGGTACTTGTTCATTGATACTGGAGATGATTTAAAATCTCAAAGAATCCTTGCCCCAGGATCGGATTAGGTTCACCCCTTAATGGGTGCCAATAGTGTGCCTGCGACCAGCAGGTGACACGTCATGTTGAAAAAATGATTTACACTTTTTGGAGGTGCTTTTTACTTTTTTGATGTGATGTACCACCCTTTGATTGTGGGCACACTATTGGCATCCATTAAGGGGACGCACATAATCCTTTGGCTTGCCTCCCATGTGAAAATCCTAGCTCTGCCCCTAACTGGAAGCATGATGTTACCAATAGTGTTAATACGTTCATCTTACCCACCGATTTGTTGTACATGGTGTACAGATAAAAGTAGCCTGGACTCGCTCATTTGGTGGGTCCATTGTTCTCTTTGGGCATTGGGTTGTAAGCTTTATAAGCTTTGAAAAATGCCTGATATACATTAAATTAACTGTGGTGAACTAAGCCAAACTTGAGCTTGGTATATGATATATTACTATCTTAATGGTCCATGCATTGCTTGATACTATTCTGTTGTATTTTTTGTATGATTACTTACGAGCCCATCAAGTTCACCCAATTTACACAATTTTTCATATTGAGGCTTAATGAATGTGCATATTTATATCTTTGGATCCATGATAGAATTAGTGGAAGAAGAGCTTGAGGGCTCAAAGATTTAGTTTAAAGTGATTGCATTAGCATGTAGACATTCTTCAGTTTTTAAAACTGTTATTTGTGGAAGATTAGTTGTTAGATTTCATTCAATGGATTTTAAAGCATTTTACATGGATGTTAATAGTTTGGTTGGATTTTTCTCCTTATAATGAAGGAGAAGTGATTTGAAATAAATAGTTTGATTGATGTTAAGAATTTTAATTTCCTTGCATATTGTGAAAGGATATTAATACGCTATATTCCACTTCAAAATGATAAATGCAAAAATAATGATGAATATTGTTCTGCTACATATGTTTATTAATTATTAGAAATGAAAAGGATGTGAGATGTGACCAAAAGAGTTAATTAAATTCTGTTGCGAGATACTTTTATCGTTGATAAGAGAAAAGTGAAATAAAATTACAAAGGAAATGAAGTAGAAAGTAAATGATTAAAGAATGCCACACACCGAATCTGACATCATTTCAATGAAAAGTCTACGTTTGGGGCATGATATCGCCGAACCATGTAAAAATCAACGTCTTGTAAATTTGTTGATTTTCTTGTTATTGATTTATTCTTTATTGTATAAATCATGAGTGGTTTAGACCTATATCCCATCACGTGGAATTTCAAGATTGTTTTTGCCATAACAATTATATTTGCAAAACACTGTTTTATATACTAAGAAAATAAAATATATAAAAAACACTACCTTTTTTATAGGGATAGGTTTTTTTTTTTAGGGTATGGCCTCATGTGGGCCTTCATCATCAGCTGCTTGAAGCGGGATTGGCCTGAACCAGTCAGATTCGAACTTGTGACACCACTTTGCACTGCTCACCCCCCCCCTCCTTTAGGGATTTGACCCTGAGTCTTCCCTATAAAGACAGATGCCTCAGCCGCCAGAGCACTGGGGCATTGCCATAGTGATAGTTTAAAAGGCGGAAATGTAACTTAACACGGATTTCCTATAGCCCTTTTCCTGTAGTCAAACTGTAGCACCAGGGTGTCAGGTGACACATCAGCAGAAAAAGTGAACCATCACAAAAAGTGAATCAGTGTTGGATGTTTTTCACTTTTTTTTTCCTAAATGTCATCCGATGCCCGTGGTGAGCTACCAGCCTGGCTACAGTAAAAAAGTTACAGGAAATATGCTTTAGCACAAATGCAATAGAATTTAGTTGCTCTCAAGCCTCACCAGCTTTATGAAAATGACAATAAAAAGAAAAAGAAAGGAATATCTTACTGATGCTCAATCAAAAGATGATTCCGGAGCTATTATTGAATAAAGAAATGGTAAAATTGTAGTACAATGTGGTCCAACAGTAGAAAGGAAATAATTGTAAAGAGCCTAATCTATCCACCGATTATCGATCTAATCTATGCGCAACAGTGTAACGTGGCTGATATCATTGGCCCGTGTCCTTTGGTCATCAACATAGAATAGTCGTTGTCCATGCTTTTTTATTTTTGGTATCAAATTAAACGAAGCAAATGTTCTGCGATAAAAATGCCTCTATAGTGTATATGGTGAATTATAAACAGACATGTGTTGTTTTGGGGGGAGGGGGTTAAAAGGGTCAAAAAAGATGTTCAATTGAAAAAGTAGGTGATCAATAAAAGACGTCAAATTCAAAAAAACATCACATGTCAAGCATTGCACGATAATAGAGGTCTGTCTCAAAAAGAGGCTGATATCATCTGCGCCACCCCCTCCCCCTCAAGGGCCACTCAGAGGGGGGATCAATTCACAATCAAGAAACCCCTGCCAGCGACCAGCACGAATACCTTCTTGCCTCTTTTTTTGTGGTACACTTAGCTTTTTTTAACTTTCCATGGATAAAGTTGGAATGACATCAGGGCCTAAAATTGGAATGACATCGGGGCCGATACATCCGTGCCTAAAATTGAAAAGCATCACCCAAAAAGTGTATATCACTTTTTCAGTGCTGATGTGTCAGTTCTGATGTCATTCCAACTTTAGGCACTCTCTAAGTTGTCTTACCAAATCTTGCCTCTATACAGCCAACCCTTTGTGTGTGGGCACACAGGGTACAAATAAATTAGGTATAGGAAGAGATCCTTTTACCAAATATAAATGTATTTCCTCCTAATCATCCTTCTACCTTTTTACCTCTTTCGTGCAATTAATTGAAACAGAGAGCAAATCCTCTGTAACAAGGTTAAATAGCGTTAAATTGAAAGGCTCTCAAAGAACAACAGTTATACTAATAAGTTGGAATTTTAACATTCCTTGGAGATTTTAATACATGTTGTGACTCCTTGTAAACTTAAATGTTGGCCCACTTTTACCCAGTAGTTGTCGTTTTTTGAAGGTAGTTTCATTTTAATGTTATTTAAGCTTGTTGTAGAGGATTTGTTTTCATTGAAACAAAGTAAAAATAGAGAGAAAATATCAGCTCACCAGAACTACAGGATAAGAAATCGTCTCCAAATCCCTCTAAAGGCAACCACAAAAGTGATAATTTGATTGAAATTTAATAAATCACAATCATTTTTATGGTGATACCATGCAAAATTGAATGGGCCCACAGCGCCTCTGAGGAAGGGACAGAGCATCCTCTCTTCATCTTGAACTTAAACAAAGACCATTCTACTTGACTTTGGTAGAAGTGCTCGAAACAATTAATCTATGAAGCAAGTGTGTCTGTGAGTCTATGAGAAATTATAAGCTGACACTTTATCTATTGTGTTGAAAACGTCTAAAAGCGTGTTTAATTTTAAAATAGGTATCCAAGGAAATGCATTATATGTCAATATGTGGCACGTCTACGGACGTATTTTCATCACAGCTTTATTCTCTAGACTGCATTATCTTAAAAGTAAAGACTACTTGATAACACTGAAAGCATGAAAAGCAAAAATGCCAAATAGTATGGTTGCCCCCACCAGCCGTATGGAAAAGACAAGAAAGGGGTAAATGTGTTACACATGTTCAGTAAAAGAGATTCCGGAGCCATTATTGAACAAAGAGACGACATGATTGTACTACAATGTCAATGTCAGGTCCAGTAAAAAAGAAATAATTTTAAAGAGCTCAATCAACATATGGACCCATCCCATTTAATATTTCCACAACACTAAAAATATGGTAAGAACAAATCTTGTGAGAACTGTGAAAACGGCATCAGGGATCGGACACATCAGCGCCAAAAAGTGATAAGTGCCCCCCAAAAAGTGTAAATCACTTTTTGGTACTGATGCGTCAGCCCCTCTGGTGCGGTTTTCATGGTTCTCACAAGATTCGTTTTCACATTATCCAAGCCTTTTTAGGACTGGTATCCTCTGCGATGCCTCGTGGTGAGCCACAGACGAACCGAGACACAAAGGGGTAGGGCCCTTCAAAAACCCCATTGTGTCTCAGCTCACCTGTGGCTCACCATGAGGCATCACAGAGGATACAACTCCTGTTTTTTCATGATAAAAAATCTGTGTGGACCATAATGGAAGAAATTTGAGAGGTCAATAATAATTAGGGATGGAGCCAAAAATTCTTGCAGGACCAGTTTAGAATCTGTAGGGATCTTACAGCCACCCCTCCCCCAGGCCTTAGCATCAAAAAGAAAAAGAAAGAGGTTAGGCCAGTCTCTTGTCCACCCCTCTTAGCAACCCATAATTTCAAGACCAGGGTATGATCCACATTTCCTCATATTTGATTTGGGGCGTTTGGTATAACCTAGGTAGGGTTTGTGTGGGGTCAGATGCGGTTTTGAATTCAATATCAATTTGAGTTAACTCTCTTTCTCTTATATTTTCTTATTATTGGAATTCTTTTTTTTCACCCTTGCCCAGCTCGTATTTCTCCTGATTCTTCTATTTTCCTCTGGTGGTTGGGTGATGCCCACCACGGGCTAACTTGTGGTATGTTGAGGGTTGCCAGAAAAAAGGTGTTCAATTCAGAAAAAAAAATACCCAGAAGGCACCAAATTCAAAAAACACACGTCAAGCTGTGTGCGAGTCACACAACTGTAACAAGGGCCAAGAGCATAAATGAACACGTGGTATCAAGATGGGATCGAGTTGATTAAGATCATCCAAAACATGACCTTGTCATCGTTAATTTAAATGTATTGAAGAAGAATTGACCGAAGTTTTATTAAAAATTTCATATAATAAAGAAAATGAAAAGAAATTATGTTTAACATCAAAATTTGGTCATTTTCTGCCAACAAGAAATTATTATTTTTTCCAAATGTTGGATGAAAAGCTAGAATAAAGATTATTTATTTATTTATATTACGATATCCCAACAAAAACCTCAATTATCCTATAAAAGGGCTAAGTTTTGACACATAAGTTTCCCTGTGGCTTTCATCCACCCTCTAAATGAATGCCTATGGTCTATGCATGTGCAACGCTGGATACGTGGTGTTGAAAAGCGAAAAACTGAAAATTACCCCCAAAAAGGGTAAATCAGTTTTTCGACAAGCACGTGTCTCGCGCTGCATATGCACAGATGGTGGGTGGTCATTAAGGCGGCAACTACATATGCGCGGACGGTAATTAAAGGGGTGAACAAAGTCCACGTGCCGTATAAGTTTTGATAAGTTCTCTTAAGCTTTTTAGTATAATAACTACACATCATTCCACACACACACACACACACACACACATATATATATATAGTACCTAAAAACATAAACTACCATTGAAGAAGAAAATGATAAAAAGACTTGGATAAAAATATCTATCACTAAAACCTATCATGGAACCCAGATCTAAAGCTGCCCACCATCCAAGCATCCACATCCACATCCACAGTTTTTGTTTATGCTCTTTCGTCTATAATTAATAAATTTCATTGTTAGTAACTTAGCAATTAAAAAAAAAAAATGTGAAAATGTAATGGTGGAATAGGATTCGTGTAGCCAACCTAAGTAGTTGAGATATGGCTTTGAGTTGAATTGAGTAGCTACACTGATGTATCTGAATAAAATTTTCTATTTGTGAATTGTAGCACAATTTTTTAGATTTTTGCACATATATTCCATATAGTAAGAGAGTAGAACAGATGCTGAATCTCCTATCTTGTTTCAATAGTTATTAGACCTATAGCTTGATTTGGCTCAGATTACCTGGAATTCCTTTAGTCATTCCATTTACTCAGATATCTCCTTATACTTTAAAATTGTACATTCTTCTAGTTAAGTTTTGCTAAATAGTAATATCATTATTTTGTAAATTGATGCAACAACCTTAACTTCGCTTGAGAAGAAGCAGCCATTATGGAGGCTCCATTTCAAGAATAATCCAAGGAAGAGAGTTGAAAAGTCAGGGGTAGTTTAGGATTATTTTATTCTTGGGTTAAATATTATAATAAGACTTTTTAGCCATGGGTAATTTAGGAAATAAAGTGTTGAGAGAGCTGGTTGACAACCTTTTAAAGGGGGTAGTTATTAGGTGTTGCAAGTCTAAACCCTCAATGTTTGAATGAAAGAAATGGTTTTGAGAACTATCTAATACCCGAAGGCCGGACATCCAACAATTAGCTCTCATAAAAAAGTCTTGATGGGGAAGCTTTTGGTTGATGGGGCTAGCAATAAACATGGCTCAAGGAGATAACAAGATGGTCTACGGGTTAAGACCACCTATGGGTATGGGCCTAATGTGTGCTGAAAATTAGGGTGCAACAGCCCAAAATGTGTCCCATAAGATGACCAGTCTGAAGTAGGTTCAGTTCTGGAATTTCTGGGCAACAATTAAGAAGCAATAAAAACTCAAACTAGGCTTATCCAAATAAGCTGAAATTTTGCAGAGGTATGGTTCTATACATTAAGAGTTAGCCCACAAAAACTCAGGTCAAAGTGTTAGGTCGGAGTTTATAGATTCAGCAGGCTAGAATATAGGCCCAACTTAGATTAACCAAACAGCAACACAGATCAAGGAGTTGATCAGTAGGAGAAGAAGCATGCGGCTAACATTCAATAAGTTATTGTCACAATCCTAGAGAAAGCGACAAGGAAAAGAAGAAGTGGCCAATAATGTTATACATTGCACTTTTTTATGTCATCAAACCTTTAAAGAAATCTAAAACCTACCTGTTGCTCCCTAGTTTAGCCTTCCACCAGATCCTTTCAACCTTTGGATCAAATCCTTCTTAAACCCTAGTTATTATCCATTAAACGTAATCGGCCCATACAACTTTCTGAATTTCTATAAACCTACAACTACAACCAATCCTTTCAATCAAAACCCATTTCATTGCTTCAAAGCACAAAACCCCTCTTTTATTTAACCTATGAAACCCTATGTGACTGCTACATGATTAGAGGCTTAAAGCCTTAATTTCTAGTGCTGAATCTATTTGAGGAGGCTTAGTTAAAGCAAATAGTTTATGAGGGATAAAAATCGAAGTTGCCCTATTTCATGATATTCTTCAAAAGTCCATGTTCTCCCATCTGAAATCCAATTATTGAACCACCTTTATCTATAAGATTTGTCATTAAACAGTTCACTTTTTCTTTGTGATGTTCATTTTTGTTTCATATTCCAAATTAAAGCCAAGAAAAAAAAATAAAAAATCAATAATGGATGTGAAAGAAGGGGAAGAAGAGGCGAGCCATCAAATGACTCCTCCTATCCCTCTCCTCACTTCATACAGTATGGGAAAGTTCCATTTTTCTCACAGGTCTGTAAGAATACTATTCATAATTTGTTGTTAATTTGTTTTTAAACATATATAATTTTTTGGAGTTATGAAGAACTTGGATTTGTTGAATGATTGTTTATTTTCGGTTTAATTATTTTTTATTCTCTCTTTCTTGAGTTTTTTGGGTATTGATGAAGTTTGTTGAATGACTTGTTATTATTATTTTAATTAAAATTCAATTGAGAGAATCTTTAGTTCATTAAATCTATCTAATTTTAGTTTGCTTGTTCTAATACAAATGAGCTCAATTTTCTAGTTTCTAACACCCAACATTTTTTTCCCTCTGATTCCAATGAATCAGTGTTTGATACCACTATTCTATGTAACAATAGGCTTGGATAAAAATAAAGTGAAATTGATAATATATGAATCAAATTTCTGAGTGATTTTAGGTTCTGACTTGAGATATTTGTATCCTTTTAAGACAATATAGTGTAAAGCACTCAAGTTTGACTTTAATTGTCAACATGCAGTATTTGAATCCTGTGCACCTTAGTAGATAATGACTTAGTTCAACAGTACTAAGACTTTACCAGGGATCATTTGAGTTTGTAAAGGTTTTCCTGAATTGTCAAATTCTTGGAGAATTTGATGCCAAAAGTTTGATGTTAGAATCCCTTTTTGTTTTTGTTATTCAGCAGAATTAGGATTAAAACTCAATTTGAGTTCAGAATTTCACGAAAAAATCTCTCAATGAAAAATATTCTATAGGACTAATGAGTATGGAATGTGCATTCTCTGCCCATGGTATTTTGTTTAATACACAGACATATAACTACCAAAACCCACTTGTCACACCTGTGTAATGACTAAAACTCTCCCTGCAAATTTTATTTTGTTTTGACACAAGAATATTGATACAAGCATATTAAAAAGCAGAATGGTCCAAAAAAAAAGTGATCAAGCTTTGAATGCATAATTTGAAACCCTAAAAACCTAGAACAGAATTCAGCAACAACAATAGAAACCACAGCCAAACCCACACTAATCTGGCTCATTGAATAATAATCAAAATGATAGCAAGACCAAATCAAAAACCCCTAAATGTAGCCAAATAAAAAGTTCCAAAAACACTACCAATCAAAACCCCAACACAAAAATGCATTATCAACTAAAGAAAAAAACATGCACATAGATTCAGTTAAAAAGAAGAAAGAGAGAGATGGAGAAAGAGTATGAACTCACCTGCAATGAAACAGAAGAAGCCCTAGATCTGACGTAGACAAGATTATGAAAAGAAGACGCCTCTTCGAAAATGAGAACTTGACAAGATCTCACCCCCCGAGTTCAAGGAGAGAGAGGGAGCGAGAGATAAGGATCTAGGGTTTCTGGCATTGGAGGGATCAAAACGACTGAAGGAGGCAATGATTTGGGATCAAAATGGCTGGGGGCTTAGATCTACAGCAGATCTATAAATAACGACCACACTCTCTTCTTTCTTTTCCGGCGCTCTAAGACGGATTCCGAAGAGCTGTGTGTCGGATTTCGGCACTCTAGGCTTTCATCCCCAAACCAAACCCTAGCACACTCTTCATTCTTATTTGTGTTGAGGGATGCTCAAGTTTGAAAACAAAATAGGAAAGGGAGGCGAACGAAATAGGGAAGGGAGATGAGGGTCAGAAGGATGAAGAGAATGCGGGATGGAGGAAGCAGAGAAAACGGGAAAAGAACGCAAGAAAGAGGAAAGGGGGGGATATATATGCGACATGGGAAGCATTTCAAAAATGCTATTTTAGCCCTTATAAATAGCGTTCATATATGTTCCTTTTGCATTGACACATGACAAAGATTACGATTTCTTTATGCAACGTTTATAAAGTGCTGTATAAATATAAATTATACAACATTTTATAAAATGCTACTTATTTATGTTTGTATAATGTTGTATATTTATTTATTTCCTTTTTGCAACGTTTTCTAAAGAAAATGCTATATAATATAAGCTTTATGCAACATTTTTACAAAAATGCTATCTAAAAATGTGTTGTTAAAAACTAATTTTGTTGTAGTGACCTAGAGAGAATACCAAACACAAATGCCCAAAAACCCTAGATGATGAGTTTTCAAAAGAAAGAACCTAGTCTACCCCTTTTTTATTACATCATAAGGGTAAAATGGTGACATAAAAATTAACCAAGTGGTTCCCTCTCCATGGGAGAAAGGATTTACCTCTAAACCTCTCTAAACTTTTGAATGCTTCAATTGGATAGTTCATTAACAGTGTTGCTGATGTCCACAATATTGATATGTGGATGCAAACTTAAAGCTAAAATTCCTTTTTTCATGATGGGTCACATATCTAAGATTAATTGAAAATTTAAGCTGAGATTATGACAATATTTGATGGTAGTTCATTTTCTTGATTTTAGTTTTGTTTGTATTTGCTACTTATTTGTCTATTGTGCTCAAACATTGAACACATGTATCATGTCTTGCTTCTTCAGTTTTAAGAGAAGAAAAAAAAAAAAAAAAGAGCAAAAAGAAAAAACTATCCTCATCACCAAATTTGTTTGATAGCCCACCCTTGTTGGCCCTACATTTGGCATCCATCTGATAATCTAGCAATCCAATAGTTCCAATTAATCCTTTAATTGTACAATCTAAAAATCAAGTATTTGACATTGAAATTCTATCCTAGAGAGGGGGGGTGAATAAGATTAGTCACATTCTTTTAATTTTCTAAGTTTACTTTGACTAATTTTACCAATCTTGTTATTTAGTTTACCAATTAATGTATGTAGGGTCAAGTGATTCAATTATCCTTTGAGACTAGGTTGATTAATACTCAATTCAATAGCACACAAGGAGGATCATGGGTACAACAATTACAATAAACACAAAGTAAAGATTTTACACACAACCACAAGACAAGTATTTATAGTGGTTTGGCACTAAGGCCTACGTCCACTCCTAAAACTCAATCCAAAGCTTCCTGTAATTTTAATCAGATTGAAGTACAAACAATCTAGGTAAAATTCACATAAAAACCTTTCTACTTGCTAAGTAAGCTTTACCTACACTCTATGTCACCGAAGAGTGTAATACTCATTTCAGTGTCTCCAGTGGAAGAGATTTAAACAATAAAAAATTTGATAAATACAAGTTTACCTCATATAGGTTGATATTGTAAGATGAACCAGTTGTGGATACTCCTATTTATGAGCTGATGTGCCTTTTCTTCCACAGATTCAAATGCAACAAAGATTGTTTTTAATGCCTTGTGATTCATTGGTTTCCTTTCAACAGATAACCAATATTGTTCCTCCTTTGGATATTTGGTGTAGAAGGCTTAGAGGGAGATCACACATATTTAATTTCAGTAGTATAAGATTAATTACTCAGTAGAAACCTAAGCTTTCTGGCTTTTAAACTAGCTGCACTTCTCAGACAAAGATTTTTCTTTTGCATAGATGTCTCTTTCTTGAACCTAGGGTATTATTACCCTTTTATAAAGTTAAGCCTAGTCTTAGTCTGTAGGATCAGAACATTTTCTAACGGACAAATATTGGAAAATCTCATATTGGAATCTCTAAAATTAGATGTGATTTTTATGAGATTCGTGGCTATGATTGATCACACTTTTTTTGTGATCGATTACGAATGTGTGATCAATCAGGGTCTGAGATCACAACTCTCGGGAGTTTTTAAAATGCCTTGAAATTTCACTTGTGATAGATCACAGATCTTGTGATTGATCAGGGTCTATTTTTTTCTGAATTTTGCTGTTATGTTCTTGTTGGATTGGTTCTTTCTCTCCTAATATTTTGGGGACCAACACCAATGTCTTAAGACCCTTCTTGCTACCTCACACTCACATCTTGGGTTCATCTCCTAATGTTTTAGTGCATTGTGTAACGTGTGAGTATTTTTCCAAGGTTGTGGTTGTCATGAGCATCTTTTACATTTTTGTCTTTGGTATGCTTCATCTTTGGCATCCTTGCAACAAGTCTTTTTCTTGAATCTTAGTCTTGTTCTTCACTTCCTTTGACTTGTCATTGTCTTGGTCGGTAGGTCTTTAGTCCTTCATTGTCTTCTTTCTTGTAAACTTGAGACTCTTTCTTAGACTTGACATAGTACACTACAACTCATTTGTTTTAAACATGGGATTGACAATACATTTTTCAACAAACTTAACAAAATCAATAACCAAATGACCCAAAATATGGGGGTGCCATTATCACATTTCTTGAAGATAGTCGAGGCCTCCTAATTACAAATTGTGCAAGGTAGTGTTTCCAAGCTACCTCTGGGATACGACCAAGCTTGTATTAACTCCTGTATCTCAAAGGGCTTGCACAACACGACAGAGACGTATGATACCTCTCAGAGAAACTTTTTCCCTTTAAAGTCAGGTGATCAAAACGTGCATGCATGAAAAATTGTTCAAAAATTTTGAAAATTTCATTAGAATCTTATCTTATTAAGTTGTTAAATGTATATCAAGAAGATAAGGATAACACATTCGACTGAGTGGAGGTTCTCCTATAAGAACACACTTGGATTGAAGTGGTTTTTTTAGCACAAGGATGCAATGCCAAACTCCCCAAGTGAGCTACTGATCTAGGGGCTCAAATGGGTTTCGTATCTTTCAATACATACCCATAAAAGAAAGGAAATAGAGGAGAGAAGTCTTCTTTAATTGCTGTCTTTTTCGTTCTTCTTCTCTTTTTTCATCTTTGTGTAACACCAAATTTCATTGTCTCAAGGAACTTGAAATTAATGTTCAAATTACCTAGCTTAGGACTGGTTTATTGTTTTATGTGGTGAGGATATATATATATATATATATATATATATATATATATATATATATATATATATTCTTGTTATGCAAGCAAGTTGTAAACCAAGCAAAGCATGCATATAAATAAAAGAAAAGAAGAAAGAAGAGGGAAGGAATGAAGCTTCTCATTAAAATATTGGCTGAAATGCAACCCTTGATACATAGAACACGGTCTTTACATTGTGAACACATATTGCAAATAACCCTTGAACTTACCTTGCTACAGCCGCGTCTCATTGTTCTTGAGCTTGTATCGTATTCTTTGAATCTTGTAGAGGTTTAATAATTGTGTGAGATTCAATGGAATAAAAGAGCATACTATTGGAATAGGTTTGAAACTTGAAGTGTGAGGGTGTTGATTTCTGAACATGAAGATTGCTTGAGTGTTCTTGAAAGCTCGAAAGCAAGAAAGAGTATGCTCAAAAGCTTGCCCAATGTGTGAGAGGTTGGGTCTTTGTAGAGTGGACTGTGATTGGACTTAAACTCCTTCTCGGAGTCTAATCGCAACTTTTTTGTAGCCTTCTTTGGCACCTAAAATTTAATAACTTGTTGTTCTTTGACTCCTTGTTGACTTCGAAAACTAGATGATGTGGCTGCTTGTGTGTCACTCATCCAACTTGATGCAAGATCAATTACTTGAGAGGGAGTCCATAATTGTGTGGGATTTGATATGTTTCTCTCATCTAATCCTAAACATATAGTTTTTTTATAGAATTTGTCAAGATAGAAGAGTCTTCTTGCAAAATGAGTCTTATTTGGTGTAGCTATGTATCTCTTTGATGACTTGTATGGATGGGAGAAGTTGTGCACACATTGGGCTTCTTCATTAGCTTCCTGGGTGTGTTAGGAGTCTAAAATAATGTTGGTCACAGTTCCCTGATGTTAGAATCACAAAATATAGTAATTTTGGGTTTCTTCCCTTCATCAGTCATGGATCAAAGTCACGATCATTTTTATACCTTCCTTAAGCTATTTGGACCTCCGAACTTCAAGTTCTTGCCCTCACCAATCTTGAAATCTTTTCTTGGTTAATTTTCTTGTGCAAATCCAAGCCTTAAACTTCAATTTTGATTTGGTAGGATTATTCTCCTCTTCAGTACAAGCATTTTGACACCGATTTGATCATTTGATGGAATTTTGAGATTTCTAGGGTTGAAAAATGAGTGCTTTGGTTGCCTTCTCTTGGTGATAGCAAGCATCCGGAGACCTTAGTTTGCCTTCGGGCACACCCCTGATTGCCTTGACCAAGTCACGAAATAACCCTCGTGCAACTTTGATCTCAATTCAATTTGCCTTCTAGTCGCAGTTCTCCTCTATTCCAGAGTTGATCATCCACAATTGAGACCTTTTAATCACGATTAGCAATTTTCCATGGGGAGACTCTCCCATAATTTTAATCATGATTGAACCTTAATTAATCATTTAATTAATTTATTAAGTCTTCTACTTATAATTTAATCGTGAAAGAGATTAAATACTTATAGTTACCGTTAACCTCATATAACACATATCGCGATTGAGTTGTTTCACAACTGAACTTGTGTCGCAAACATGAATCTTGACTACACATGAAATGTGATTGATACTGTTCTATTGCTAAGAATTTCACTTAATTGAATTTTGAATTTTTTTTTATTTTCTTTCTTTAGTAGAGTATTTATATATGTTTTTTCCTTCTCTTCTCTGTGTACCTTTTTTTCTTCTTTGACGGTTTGATCCTTACCTAGTCTTATCATCTTTTCAAAGGTTCCAATATTTAAATAATTTTCAGGTGTGATGGGTAATCAAATGTTTTATTTGAACCCTCCACCGGATGGTCAACAAATGTATGCAGATCCTTCCACTATTGTTTTTTTTATTTAAATTTATAATAAAATGAAGGTATACAACATCAGGTGGTACCTGGTCATGCATCATAAGATGTCTTCCTTCTTCTTTGTCATACAGATTAGATGATCTTAACTGTCCAAAAATGACCATATGATCAGTTGCACCACTACTAAGAATCCAAATAATATGAGATGAAGACAACTCAAGAGGTACCCTAATAAATGGGTAATAGGCTTGTCACTACCTGCTTGATTTGCAATGGGTTGTGTCTTATTCAACGAAGTTAGCAATTGACGACATTGATCAGTGTGAAAGGAAATTCATTGGAAGCATTTGATCCATTGGTATTTAACTTGAGACATCTTGGTTGTAGTGCTTTGACGAGGTTCTTTATGGAACTTACGATTGGGCAGATATACATGAAGTATATATCATTGTCAATAGATTGTCTGATCTCACCACAATGATCACAAGTTAGATTTTCTTGCATATCATTTTTCTAAGTTCTTCTATTAGTGTTGTGTGTGTCACGATTATCATGGTTAGCAGAGATATTGGACTTTGCGATTAGAGCAGCAGGTTCAGATGCTTGAATGTTATTGGCATTATGTCTCGCTGCATTTCTTCTTGAAATATAAGTGAAAAGGCCTTGTTTGAAAGATGTGGATCCATGAGCAATATTTGGCAGTGAATTCCTATGTAAGAATCATTCAATCCCATTAGGAACTGCGTTATTTTCTCTTGATCTTGATAAATAAGTAGATTTTCTAGTGCACCACAAGTGCAGTCGGGTGTGGTTTAAGTATTGCAAGTTCATCCCAATAAGTTAGGAGTCAAGCAAAACAAGTGGCTATAGAAGTATTTTCCTGCATAAGAACAGTAATATTCCTCTGGATCTAAAAACCCTGAAGTGCATTCACTTGGGAGAACCTCTCTTTAAGGTCATTCGAGGTTTCTTTTGTTGTTTTTGCATAAATAACATTGGTGGCTAATTCAGCAGATAAGGGATTCAAGATCCATGAGTTTACCATATTGTTGCATCGGGACCATTGTAAATAATCAGCATAAGTTGTGGAGGGTTTCTTCACGATGCCATCGATAAATGCCATCTTGTTCTTCACGTTGAGAGCCATCAACATGGCATGACTCCAAGTTAGGTAGTTTTCTCCGGTCAATGGCTGAGAAACAAGCATAACTTCTTGATTATTGAATGATGAAGATAAATATGTTTCTTGGGAACCTCACTATTGACTGAAGTGGACAAAGTTACCATAAAAAGAATGATCATCATATAAGAATGATCCAAAGAAAAAAAGAATTATTCAATACAATGTCTGAACATGGGACAATATCACAAGACTGATAGAGCAATATTGCTCTAATACCATAATAAAACTGAGCATGATTGGAAGATTTGACTTAGAGAAATATGTATATATTTATAGGTACAGGAGTGATCTCACAATCTTCAGATTGTAGTTGATAGAGAAATAACATCATAATTCAAGGAAAGGAATAAAGAATTTACAACTAGGTGTCGTTATTGCTAATGGCATAGTTTGTGCTATTTAAAGCTATGATAGTATATGTATATATTTATAGGTAGAGGATTGATCTCACAATCTTGAGATTGTAGTTGATAGAGATATAACATCATAATACAAGGAAAGGAATAAAGAATTTACAACTAGGTGTAGTTATTGCTAATGGCATAGTATGTGCTATTTAAAGCTATGATATTATATGTATATATTTATAGGTAGAGGATTGATCTCACAATCTTGAGATTGTAGTGATAGAGAAATACATCATAATACAAGGAAAGGAATAAAGAATTTACAACTAGGTGTAGTTATTGCTAATAGCATAGTTTGTACTATTTAAAGCTGTGCATATCACTAATAATATCTACCTTGAAAACCCAAATGTGGAACACGTGCTTCGAAAGAGCTTCTATAATCAACTGACAAATTTTCATTGTTTATCTAAGTATGCAAATATTTTTGTGGTTATGATTCACTTCCTTTTCAAGCATGGGGTTGATCCTAGCTTAGTCACAAATTTCAATTAATTTCTATAGACATTTCTTTCCATTTGCAAATGATATAAGGTTGTTGAGATTTGTGAATATATGACGTTGAGATTATGGTTGATTTTGAGCAATAAGATTATTTGTGAGAGCTTTTTCCATGCCCTTCTCCCTCCTCCATCCCAAGCTAGCGTTACAACAGACATTAATAAAACGCAACTCAACAGAGTTTTATCCCAACTATTTTGGGTCGGCTAAACAATCTTGTCCTTCCATAAGCTTTATGCCTCC
Organism: Platanus orientalis; assembly: GCA_025762735.1. Taxonomy (NCBI): domain Eukaryota; kingdom Viridiplantae; phylum Streptophyta; class Magnoliopsida; order Proteales; family Platanaceae; genus Platanus; species Platanus orientalis. Next base: position 2,332 of record JAOXJP010269412.1, on the reverse strand, counting down.
TCTCATAACTTTGACCCAGGTCCTTTTTAGCCTTTCACTTTCACCACAATGGTGTAATCCCCTACTCTTTGTTATTACTATTTTGTTAAACTAGAAAACAAAAACAAAAATAAAAAATGGGAAGAAGCTTTAGTTTTAATCATCCACTCAAGAAAAATATAATTGTTGCTTTACTGATCATTGGAAGTAATCATTTCTTCATAAATTAGAGGTAAAAATTTTAATCCTACAGATTATGAACCACAAAAATAAGATTTGAAGGTCATTTGTCACCTTGTTGTTTGAAGTGTCAAGAAATCATTTTTTATTTTTATCTTGGAAATTTTGCACTTTGAAGAAACCATTGCTGCTAATGTTTGCTTTTAAAAGAACTCCATAATTATGTTTATAACCTAATTAGATACAATTTTACATGGCTTCCATTGACATGGATTTCTAATTTCATTCAAACTGATCGTCTTTACATATTCAGGGAGTAACAAAGAAGATGGGTGGGTCCATTGACTTGAATATAGTGTTGTTTCCTGGGTTAAAAAAAATTCAATGTTTCACTAGGATGATGATGGTTTGATTGTGGGAGTTACTTGAACTCTATAGATGTTCAAAGTCTTTGCTCATAAAGAGTTTTGTTCTGTTGGAGAAACTCAATATTAGGAAATAAATATATGCTTGGATTTGATTAGGATTTTCTTTAATAAGATTAGAGGATTAGATAAAATTAGGATTGATTGTGTAGGATTTGAAATGATTTTGTTTATAATGACATTATTTATACACAGTGCAATACCCCTAGCATGCCTACTCCCATCAAGCATCTGCCTCAAGATGACTACTCTTGGCATTGATCTCTTCTTTTGACCATATTCGATGTCTTATTTCTTATCCGTTAACTTGCCAGTCTAAGTTGTTCGGCCACATGCATCACCTATTCATTTTGTCCCACCACCAATGCTGTTGCAACAACACGCAACCTGTGTAATTCGATTGCGGATTGTTCATGGACTAAATCAACTAGAAAGTTTCTTTAGTCATTTTTCGGAAGCACTAAATGGCAATGTGATATGGGTCAAACTCTTAAACTCCTAATTATGGGATCATATGAAGAGCTACACCAACATGCTTGGCATAAAAGGATCACAACTAAGTCCTATGCAATAGGTGCAGTTGAAAATATATGAAATGGAACATCGAGAAATCCGTTAACTAAAATACATGTTAGAATGTCCATTCTCAAAATGAAAATTTCCTTTTTTGTTCATATGGAGAGTAAGATGAACAGGGAATAGTTTTCCCATAGTCACTAGGCCCATCGAGGCCACTATATGACCCACTTATGTCTTGACTCAAGAGGTCCAATAAATTTGTACCATAAGGCCTAACACCTATGGTTTATAGATACCTACACATCACGCCCAAGTGACTCAATAGCTGAAGTCCATGGAAACTTATTAAATCTCTTCCATCCATACAACTAGTTCTTCTATTTGTCAAACATTCTATCAAAATAATCAAGCATAACAACAAGAATCCATCAACTTGCAGCTCAACATCATCGGCATCATCAACAAATTCTGTCATTAGCTTGTTGGGCTTCAATAGACATCTACAATCTTTAACCCAAGAAGATTTCAATATCCTTATGTGTTTGAGGGGGAGTATTAGAAAATAAATGTATGATTAGGATTTGGTTTAATAAGATTAGATGTAACACCCCTTACCCAAATTAGGTAGGTTTAGAGGATCTAGACCTGATACTATGTGTCCAATTTAAACCTTTGTGAGAAACAGTGTCACCCTCAAAGTTTAAGAGACCTAGACATGGATTAGAGTGATTTGGAGGGCCTTTGGACCATTTGGGTTGGACAGTGGAAACCCAAAGCTAATGAAACAAGAAAATTCAAAAGAAGTCTAATTGGTTATGAGTGTGACAAATTACAAATCCCCTGATCGGTCACAAGCCTGACCGATCAAGAATAAGGGTCACAATATTTAGGTTTTTCTTTTTCATACTAATGTCCACAGAACCCGTGACCGATCATGAGATCTTTGACTGATCACGAGTGTGACCGATCACGAGCATGACTTATCACAAATCTTGTGACCACAAATCTTGTGACCGATTATGACTTGAGTTTCGAGAAAGATAATAAACATGTATGGAATGATGTGTCACATTTTGATTTGACCCTCACATGTGTGAGATCTTGATTAAAATGATGAATTATAACCCCTTTATGATCTCATTTAGGCTTAAAAGGCCATTTTGAACATAGAAAGGAAGAGAGAGAGAGAATTGGGAGAAGGAAGGAGATTCATCTTCTCTAAGTATTGA
>JAOXJP010269402.1:0-20300 GCA_025762735.1 Platanus orientalis | reverse complement strand
TATATATTATGTTCAATTTTAAATCACTTTTTTGGTTGGTAAAATAAGCCTAGGGTTACATGGTAGCAGTAGATTTTGGCCATGGGTAGGGTATGGAATTTATTTTTACTAGTGGTAACATAGACATGGACATGTTGACCATCTTGAGCCATAGCTCAGAGAAAATTTTTGATGGTGAGCAATATAATACTTGTACAGTCACTAATAGAATTTGAAGCCCAAAGTGCTTTGTGTATAAGAAATATCAGTTGTAGCATTTCTCTCTGGTTTATTTGGGTCGAAATGAATTATTGTTGTGAGTTTTCAAATTCTTAATGTTTACAAAAGGTTCATGACTACATGTGGTTAACCAAGAACAAGATCTTCCCCGTTATTCTACTTAATATAGTAATCATATGGAATACCTACTCATCTTCTCTAGTCTTTAATCAAACCATGGAAGTTGCTCTCTGTATGTGGGGACCCAATGAAAATTAAAAGATTAAACCTCTTTCAGTTTTCTAGACCATAGTTTTCAAAACGTGAAAGATGAGACAAGGTGGTACAACATGACACAATTAAAGTTGTTCATTCATTTTGCTGCATATCCTCTATTATAACCCCTAATACTTCATCTAAAGTTGAGGATTGAAGAAACAAAACCAAAATGGAAAATAGATGAAACTATTCCTAGAGGTATCCATTTGGAATCTGTTTCATAAGTTGAACAAGCATAGTTGCTGGTCATACTTCCTGTGAATAATCAGTTTGGAGAATGCTTTGATTTTTAGATTTGATTTATGTTTTTTCTTTTAATTAAATAGTTTGATTGTTTGTTTAGGCCTTTCTAATTTGGTATTTTATTGAAAGTTCCTACATGGATTTAGGAAATCCATTTCTATGGTAGACCATTGAAGCAACAAGATCTTTGTTGATTTAGAGAAAAAGGACAGTGATGTTAAAGTGTGATGACAATCATGAGGTTTTCTTGATCATTCTTGCCACTTATTTTCTATGTAAAATACTTCGTTGTTGTCCTAACTTTATTTCATGAAGAGTAGCTAAAGTTTTTTTTTTAGATTATTGGGGTAAGGTTAGCATATACTACTTCAACTTAGATGTGTGTGTATTGTCTTCAAATTTGCAATTACGTTAGCTAATTAATTTATCTATATCTATTCTTGGCATGCATTGCTTCAGATCACTATTCATTATCATCTAAAGTAAAGATTACCTTTTCATTATCAAATAAATGTTTCTCTTTCCTAACATATAATCATTTGAGATTTTTTAATATTCTGATCAAGTGAAATTCTTTAAAATTAGTCAATGGAGCTACTTGGGATTTTCAAAATAAATAAAATAAATATTGAATCCATGATTTGGTGCTGTTATTATTCTAATATGTGGAAATTTTATACAAATGTCACACTTGAAGCATTAAAAGAAATTGCAGTTGAGAACTTCATAATCACAAGTGAAATTGGGAGTTTTGTGGCTCTATCATAAAACTATTGTTCTCATCCAATTCATCCATTTTACTTCAGTTAATAATAGATTCTTGGTATTTATTTCTCAAATGTATCTTCTTCCCATCTATTTATCTTCTCCTCTATTTCACAATAACGATGAGGTTACGGCTTCATCACAATTTGATGTTTTCATGCTCTTCTTTCCTTTTCTAAGCTTTGTCTCTCTCAATTACTCTGTTCTACCAAAACAATTGTTTACATTATTCGATTAATTTTTCTCTTTCAATCATCTTAATTCAATTTATTTTATACATCACTCACGGGTTCTCTCACTAGTATAAATAAGACCCTAAATGGGTTGAGTTCTTATCAACCCAAATGTCGTGCATCTCTTTCAATTGGAGACTTGGGCTTAGTTTCGCACTTATAGCAATCTTAAGCTCAAGGCCCTTAAAAACGATCTCTTTCGAAGTGAGAGTAGCGATGAATGGAGTAATACTTATTATTATTTTTTTTTGGTATGAAGAGAAACTTTATTAAAAACAAGGAAACGAAACCAAACTGGGATAGCACCAAGATTCTTACAAGCATCAGAAAGAAGTGGATCGAGCATCCAATCCGAGGGATGCTCGACCCATTCTTCCTTCGAACTAGAAAGAGAAGCCTTGTTTGCAAACACATGAACCGATTTGTTTGCATCTCTCTTAACCCCATAGGAAAGGGCTTTAATAAGACCCTCTCTAGAAGCCAAACTTTTGACTATGAGAAGAGAGTTTGAAGAGAAGCTTGGTTATTCTAAGGCATACAAAAAACACCCCTTATCTCCTCGAATGATATAACTGATCCTGACAGCATTTGAGGAAGAGGAGAAGGCAACATCTAAATTGATCTTTAAGCAACCGACTAGCGGGGGAGACTAAAAAGAAGTAGCCGAACTCCCCACATCCACCTTTGTACTTTCAAAAGTGGCTTTAGAATCCCTTAGCATCCTATAAGAATCAGACAAAATATTAGAAATAACAAAATATGTTCCTTAAAAAATATAAGCATTTTAGGCTTTTCATGTAAACCATGATAGAATTGCAATGAAAAAAATAGTCTCAAGTATATCATCATTTGAAGAGAACTGTACAAAAAGATCAATTCATAAACTATCTAGCAAATGATAAGTTCACTTTAAAATTTGATCTAATAGCAAGATGGGAAGTAAACCATGTTTTGGCAATATAGTCACATAAATGGAGGCAGAATGCAAATCAGGTCAACACAAATTTTCTTATACCTTAAGTTATCTCTCATATCCATGGCCTATTTGCAAGCCCTCTACATGAAATGCTTTACCTTTTAAGGAATCGGGAGCCCCCATAGTTTATTCCAATGCATTTCACCTTCCAAGGGCAGGGAGGAGGAGAGAGATAGGGGGAAGAGGGGGAAAGATTGCAATGGAATAAGCTGATTTGATAGAAAAGTTATCTTTTTTATCAAAGTGCTAGATAAGATCATCATCCCTATCAAGAATGCTAATGGGGATTCTAGAGATATGATTAATTTTCTCTTGAGAAAGAAGGGCATTGATTGGATCAAGGTTCCATTGTCTAGTGTTCCTATTAATAATATCTCAAACCATAGTAGGGATCACTGGCGGGATCCCTATCAATTCTAAAATTCCTAAGGGAAGGGATCCAAGGGTCTAACCAAATGTTAACAGACACACCATTTCTAATTTTCCATTTAAGACCTTTGTCCAGTGAGGTTTTCCCTTTTTGAATACTTTCCAAGCCCAAGAGGAATTGTTTTAGGAAATGGAACTGATGTCACACATTGGGAAGTGAAGAGATTTGAGAAAGCGAACCTAAAGGGCATTAGGGTTTCTAAGGATTCTCTAAGCTTTCTTAGCAAGCAACGCTTGGTTGAAGGAAGGGAGATCACGACAACCCATAGCACCATCTTCTTTTTTTTTTTTTACTTTTCTTAAGGTTATCCTAGCAAATCTAATTAATTTTTCTCTTTGAGTCATTGCTATCACACCAAAACTTTCTTTAGGATGAATTCGGGGAATTGCAAAGCTTTTTTAGGAGTATGAAATAAGATATGACATAAGAAGATATTACTATAACCACATATTTAAGAAAGACCTCCTTGCAAGCTCGAAAAAGCATTTTTTCTTTCTGACCTTAAATTTTATTATTTGTTCCCTCATTTATAAAAGCAAAAAGCCTTGATTTAATTTTCCCAACATTGGAAGGTAACCTCATATAGTCACCCAAATTTAGATTATGCTTTATGAGGAAGGCATTTTGAACAAGCCTTTTAATTTAGCGAGGGGTATTGGAGCTGAAGAAGATATTAATTTTTTCATGATTAATAATCTAACCCAAGGCTTAAACAAAATCAGAGAGGGTCTCAATAATAGAGTTAATCTCCTCCATATATAGAAATCATCTGTGAAAAAGAGATGGGAGATAGCAGTGCTAGATGGCCTCTTGAAAATGTCAGAAATGAGACACAATCTCTCTTTTGAATTGATAAAAGTAGAGAGATCTTCAGTACAAAGGAGAAAAAGAAAGGGGGAGATAGGGTCACCTTGCCTAAGGCCTTTGGAAAGAATGATACTAGGTCCCGGAGCTATTTACTAGGATATTATAGGACATAAAGGATATACAAGACATGACCCATTATCTCCACTTTGAGTTAAAACTATATTTCTCCATCATACTATCCACCATAGACCATTCCACCTGATCATAGGTTTTTCTTATATCTATTTTAATGGCCATGAAGTGGGATTTTGATTTACTTAGATGAATGAACCTCAAGACTTCATGGGCAATCAAGATATTAGCAATGATTTTTCTTCCTTTAACAAAGGCACTTTGGTTGGGGAGAAATGATTTTGGGGAAGACAACATTTAGCCTATTAGACATTATTCTAGATATAATTTTGTGTATCACGTTATAGAGGTTAATCGGTCTAAATTGGGAAATCACCTCCAAACATTTAACTCTAAGAATAAGGGTGATGAAGGTTTGATTACTTATCTCAATATGAGTATTATTGATAAAGAAATCAAGGATTGCATTAGTAACATCATCATTAACCACATCCCAAAAAAGTTGAAAGAATCAGGCTTGGAAGCCATCTGGGCCTAGGGCTTTGAGTTTGCCAAAGTCAAATACATCCCACTCTATGTCATCTCTGGAATAAAGGGTATCAAGGTAAGATCTAGCCTCTTGAGATAACGAGAGGTAGGTATTGGAGGAAAATTTCTCAATTTGGGCAGACGTAGGGAGAGATGTGGAAAACAACTTATCGAAATAGTCCCAGTAACTTCTTCAATCCCATCATCCCCTTTAGTCCAAGAGCCATCCTCATTTTTTAGCGAAGTAATCTTGTTCTGATTCCTTTTCTCAATAGTGGATTAATGAAAGAACTTGGAGTTTCTATTGCCCCATTTAGCCAATTAGATCTAGCCTTTTGAGCCCAAAATACCTCGTCTTTACGAAAAAGATCCTCAGTATTTTCTTCTTCTTTAATAGTGGCCTCATTAACCTCTTCATTAGGAATACCAACTTTAAGGTCACTAATTCTAGCTTTTCGTTTCTCAATTTGGAGTCTAAAATTGTCAAAGGTTCTAAAATTCCACTTTTTTAGGATAGGGAGACATTCCTTAAGTTCTTGCTCACATTTCAAATATTTTCCCCATTTGATTTTTCAGACCAACCCTTTTCTATCAGGTCAAGAAAGTTCGGATGAGAGGTCTAGACCCATTCGAAACGGAAATATCTAGGTCTATTTTTTCCAAGGAGGTATCAAGGAGGAGGATGAAGTGATCAAAGCCATCGGAAGTGAAATTTTCAACAGAGGGGTCCAGGAAAGCAGCAAGCCAATCAAGTTGTAGAGCACATTTGTCAAGTTTCTCCTTAATATGAGTATAACCAAATTGTTTATTAATCCATGTAAAGGGAGGAGCCGAATGGCTTAAGTTAATAAGGTTATCATCATTCAAAATTTTAGGAGCTTCAGCAAGATTCCTAGGAGTAATACAATTTCCGCCCACTTTGTCTTCTTTAAACCACAAATAGTTCCAATCCCCAAAATAGATAATGGGAGATCTGATATAATGGATCTTGGTGATGATCTATCATAGAAGGGGATTGATTCTCTTAGTACTATTTAGCTCACCGTAAATGAAAAGATTTGACTAGACCATGGTGACATCATGAATTTTAGCTTCAATAAATCTAGGGCTACTTTCCTAAAGCTCTACATCTATATTTTTTCTCCATAATAGAATAAGCCCCCCGATCTCCCAATAGAATCTACAAAAAAAATTCCAATCTTTTTTATTTCTATAATTTTTCCAAAAGTTTGCTCTCGAGCATTTAGTTTCAAACAGAAAGAAGATATCGGATTTTTCTAGACTTAATAAAGTCACTGAGATCTCTAGCTATCAAGGATTACCCGATTCCTTGATAGTTCTAAGGAGAGAGCTTCATTGACGATGAAAATGTTGTTTTGTAATAGGCCTCGTAACTGCTTCAGAAATGGGGGGAAGGGGTGATCAAACAGAGGGAAAAACTCAAAATAGCTTCCCCACGATGAAACTAAGGAGTAAAAGATCTTGCAGCTATCACAAGATGTCATACTGCCTGACTTACCCCGCTTAACTCCCACTTTACTTCTTGGTTTTAGGCATTTCATATTTGAGCCATATCTGTTAAAGGGGCCTTGAGGGAGGGGATTAAGGGCCGTTACAACACAAATATGAATCCACAACATATGCACCAAGATAACAAAGAGATAATCCTTGAAGAAAACTATCATAGAAGACAACCCAAAAAAGTCATTGGAAGAATTATGGCATAAAAAATATAGCATAGACCAATCATAATCAATCTTCCAATAAATATATGGTTTTTTAATTTTTTTTGAGAAAGCCTAAGAACCTTGGTAATCATAAATAAGATTAACTATGACTTTGCTGACTTTAGATACCGAGGAGAATTTAAATTCAATGAACTCTAGTTATTATCAATATTTAACCCTAATTTGAGTCTATGATTAATAGTCTGCCTTAAGAAAGCTAAAGAAATAACTTTAATCAGATAATTATAAGTGATAATCCATGACGAGCAAAGAGCATAAGAGTTGATTCTTTCCTGAGCTTTTGGATATGGAAAATTGGATTTTATTGACAATAAGGTTACCTCAGAGGACAGCATTGGGTTGCCTAAGGATGGCTTCTTCTTCTACGTAATTGAAACCACGTCGTCCTCACTAGCATGTTTCAGGGAATTGCATTGGCCTAACTTCCATCTGCCTCAGTTAGGAATTTAGTCGAAAAATCAACTCTATTTTTGCGTAAGGGTTCCATCTCCTTGCTTGGATCACGGTTTTGTTTCACTATGGTGTTGTCTTTGCTAACCAACGCCATGGTTGTGATCAAATGAAAAATAGGATTATTTTCAACCAAAGGAGATACCTCATAAGGTCTTTCCCTATTCAGAGTGGGAGAATCTTGAGCCCCTAACTCAACATCAAGGCTCTTACAGGGCCCATTCACTAAGAGAGAGGGAGCACGATAAAACCTTAATCAATTTGGGTCTGGTTTCAGTATGGCTCAACACTGGGTACCCCTAACCAAACCATTTTTGGATAGTAAACTTTGGCTCAGCTGGTTTAAAAGGATCTAGGTCGCTAGTCATTGAGATACCTGGGGCAATGTGTGAGGTCGCTGGTGTAGATTTGATGACAGCTCTTTGAGGTTGGCACGTGGTGTGGGATCCCCTTTGAGTGATTCGTGCCTAGGCCAAATAGGTCTTTTTTTAGAGAACCCACTCATTTATCTCCCATCGACCTATAATCTTGGGTAGAGGGAAGCTTTAACATCGTATCTGTTGAAGAGGGGAAAGCTTGCAATGTTGGCAGAACAACTGCAGGAGAAGAGGAACATATGGGGCCAAAAAAGGAGTCGTTGGAGGCCTAACAGGACTAACGGTACCAGTAAACATTACATTGTTGGCCACCACTTCCAACTATGCCAGCCGAGAGCGAGTCAGACTCGCTTAGCGCAAACTGAGTTGGGGGGAGTTTCGGCATCTCTTGAAGGAGGAAGCCGGTTACCAAAGTTGGTGATATGAGCGTTAAAGAACTGTTGAGGTAAGTATGGAATATCCTGATGTCTAGCCCTTCTAGGCGAGTCAACCTTAAGATAGATTGCCAGGTTTCTTTTCATTTGCAACTCCTCTACCGGAGATCCTCCATTCCTATCTAGATCTTTGTAGCACCTTCCTTGTCTTCATGATCCAATTTACCACAATACAAACAAAAGTTTATAAGTTTCTCATACCTAACATTAACTGGATAACTCTTATCAACATCACATTTAAGCATGAAATTCTTCAATAGAGATCTGTTAATATCAACCGCTATCTGCACCCTAAGAAAACTTTGCTCGTAGTGATCAACCCACTTGAAGTCACCGATTCTCCTAGCCATGACCTTGGCCGCTACATCTGTGTAGTAGTCCTAGTGAACTCCATGGAATTGGACCTATAAGTCCACTTCATGGAATTCAGTAGCCTCAGGATTGGTACCACACCTCCAAGTAGCAAGGGTGATGATGTTCCTATTGAAATTCCACGGGCCATAAGTACACAACTTACATAAGTCGGTTTTTTTGTTTTTTTTTTATGGAAAATGGTCATATAACTTCCATTTTGTAGTGGGAAGATCTCCACTGTCTTTGCCCATGTCCAAGCTTAACTTGTAATCTTCACAAACAGTTCCCTATTATGGGCTCTACCCATTAGGGGTTTAACAAGAACACACATTGTCACTATATCAGAGTTTTCTGCTCTGCAATGCCTAGATAAGATAACCTCCGGATTTACGTTCCATTGGGTTTGGATTTGAACTAAAATGATCATCTTCATATTCCTCAATGGCTTTTTTTTTTCTTTGTAAACAAGATCTATTATAAAGCAAAGAACTCACAGGGTGAAAACTGGGTCACTCCTATTTCCACCTATGAGTTAGATATAATAGACTTAACTAGGTTATGAGCCTTAACATTTAGGTCCCTACTAATATAAGAGATATTACAATTAAAAAAAGATTCTTAGTGTGAAGAATATCAGCCACAATAGACCTAATTCTCTATGGGTAATTGCTAAGGTTTCCATTTGATACTTGAACTGCTTGCTTTAAGTCGCTTTCCAAAAAGATATTATGAATGTCATACTTTTGGGCCAGCTAGAGTCCTATCAAAATAGCAAGAGTCTCCCCATAAATCATTTCCTCCTTCACAAGTTTCAAAGCTTCTGCACCCTCTATTTACCTGTTATCAGAAAGCAAAACTGCACCTACTACCATCACGTTTGATTCAATCAGAAAAGTCGCATCCACCTGGACCTTCTTCCATTCAATCATCTCTGGCTGAGCTTGGACTGGAATGGGAGAGTTTAAGCACAAAGAAATAGCTTGGTCATGAGCGCTAAATTGAAGAATCTCCTTCAAAGCTTTGCAAAACAAAACAATAATAGAATCATAGTTAACAACATCATGATGAAAAATAATTCCATTTTGGTGTTTCCATATGCTCCATGCTAACATGACAACTGCAATAAGCTTTGATCGTTTTTCAAGCTTAGACAATCTTTGGTTATTGGCCCAAGAGTCGAACCATTGGACAAAGTCCCCTTCCTCGCTTAGGTTCATCACAGACTTGAAACCTTCATGCTCCCATATATATTTCATGTGTTTGCATGTTAACATATAATGTCTTATAGTTTCAGGCACACATGGGAGAAATGCCAAGGATTCTTTTATGGAGATTAACATTAGTAGGCAAGGCGTTTGAACAGGCTCTCCAAATGAAGTGCCTTATCTTAGGAGGAATTGGGAAATGCCATATACATCTCCATGGACCAGCTTCCCTTGCTTGTTCTTGAAGGTTCAAGCAATACTCTTGCTCAAAAACCGTTAAACCATATGCAAATTTAACAGAAAAATTACCTTTCTAGTTTGGCAACCAAACCTAAATATCCTCCTGAATATGCCTAGACAACTTAATGTTCTTTCTTGCTTTTTCGAATCTGAAATACTCCTCGCAATAGGATTATAATCCCAAGCCATCATTTAAGGATCAATGAGCTCAACCACATACTCAATAGAACAGTTAGGTAGTTTATTAGAAGATGATTTTCTCCCCGAAAGGTTAGGAATCGACAGATCCATCCATATATTAATGTCTCACCCTTGACCCACACCTCAACAAATTCTTTTGTCAATAACTGTCTCCCTTTAAGAATACTTTGCCATCCCCATGATGGTCCCCATCTCTCTTTGGCTTCCAAAAATGAGCAATTTGGAAAATATATAGACTTTTATAGTTTGGACCATAGAGAATCCGGATTCTGAAGAATTCGCCAACCTTGCTTTGCCAAGTAAGCTACAATAACTAGATGTAGGTCCCTAAATCCCAATCCTCCCATCACTTTTAGTATTTCTCATTTGTTTCCAATTGGATCAATGAATTTTCTTTTCCGAATTTGACTTGTTCCACCAGAAGTCCCTCTATAACTTATCTTTTTTATTGCATATAGATTTTGGGATAAAAAAATAAGACATTGCAAAATTGGGGATTGCAGTTATGATTGCTTTGAGAAGGGTCTCCTTACTAGCTATTGATAATGTTTGGGCCTTCCAAATTTAAATTATGTCCATAGTTTTCTCTTCCAAAAACTTGAAAAGCTCCTTTTTTAGATCATCCAATAATGGATGGCAAACCCAGATATTTGTTTTGAGAGAGGTTTGGATTGATCCCTAAGATGGTTGAAATTGTTTGCCTTGTTGTCCCATGGACTTTTGGCAAAAGAAAATTTCTGACTTCTCCATATTAGTTGTTTGACCAGAGGCCTACTGATATAAATCTAGTGTACTTTTGATGGTATTAGCCTGTTGTTCTCCTGTCATGTAAAAGATTAGACAATCATCAACAAATAATAAATGGAAAATGGCAAGACTTATTTGTCGGATTATGATGCCATGGAGATGGTTCCATTAATCATGGTACTCCATCAAACTTGAGAGACCCTCCGAGCAAATTATAAACAAATAAGGAGAGAGGGGATCACCTTGCCTCAAACCCCTTTTGGAAAAAAAAAACATTTGATGGAGACCCATTAATAAGAATACTGAAGGACATTGAGTGGAGACACTTCTTTATCCAGGTTATCCAATTGTGGCTAAAGCCCATTTATTGCATGACCGCAAAGAGATAGGCCCATTCAATTCTATAGTATGCTTTGCTCATATCTATCTTCACTGCCATCAATTTTTTCTTTGTAGAGTTTCTCCTAAGGTGGTGAAAGATCTCATAAGCCATCAGAACGTTGTCAGATATCAAACGACCTTGAACAAAAGCATTCTAATGAGGGGAAATAATTTCATTCATGACTTTCTTTAGATGATTTGCCAAGGTCTTAGCTATGATCTTGTAGATGACATTGCATAAACTGATTGGGTAAAATTTCTCCACTCTCTCGGGATTCTTTGTTTTAGGGATCATCACCAAGAATGTGTGGTTCACCACATTTAGAGATATTTTATTTTTAAAGAATACATAAACAAATTGGATAATATCTTGGCTAACAATATCCCAGTATCTTTGGTAGAAACCCGCCGGGAAACCATCCGGTCCTAGGGCTTTGAGAGGACCCATATCAAAGAGAGCATCCTTGATTTCATCATCTAAAAATGGAGAGTCTAGCACATTGGTCGCTTCCAGGGAAAGCCTCCTTATTATTATTTTTTTGTAACCAAATCAATTTTATCCCTCTGCGGGTTAGATGAGGTAAATAGCTCCTTATAGAAACTAATAAAGCAGTCCTAGATTTTGGTCTCATCTTCAAGCATTGTACCATCTGAAGAGATAATTCTGGATATACGATTTTGTACCCTTCTTCTGAGAGTGAAAATAAAAAAGAAGCGCATATTTCAATCTCCCCACTTGAGCCAGTTAATTCACGATTTATGGGCCCACATCATTTCCTTTTTCTATAGGATATCATCCAGTAATTCCAACAGAGGTTGGATATTCCTTCGTCTGGGGTCTCCTTGTTGGAGTTCCTTTGAATATGAAATTTTCCTTCTTAAAGCTTCCACATGGGTTTGCACTTTTCTAAAAGTTTCTTTATTCCAAAATTTGAGGATAAGAACAAGTCTCTCAATTTTATAAAGAATTAAAGGGTTGTTTCCATTCTGTACTCCCCTATTCCAGTTGTTGTCTATGATCGAGTAGCATTGAGGGTGCGATGTCCACATCCATTCAAAACGGAAGGGTCTTAATCTCCTTTGAACTCGTGGACAGAGATTTAGGTGAATATGAAGATGATCAGATCCCGGGGCTATAAGGTGTTCTAATGAGGCTGAGTTGTATAGAAGATTCCATTGATAGTTAACTATTGCTCTATCCAACCTTTCTTCTATAAACATGCCATTTCTGACCACCTTTGTCCATGTAAATCTTGGACCTTTATACCCTAGATCTATAAGATGGCATTCATTTGGGATTCTTCTACCCAAAGCTACTTGATTTGGTGAAGCCTCGAGCCCTCCTCGTCTATCCTGATAATGCCAAATACAATTCCAATCCCCCATGCAAAGAACTGGATATTTAATTTTGCCACCTTAGCTATAAACTCAGTCTAACGGTTTTCCCTAAGAAGGGCTTGTGGTTCACCATACACACAAATAAGATTTCACATGTGCCCAGAATTTGGAAAGATGATTTCAAAAATAATCTGGTTTACATTTTTTTTCTTTGATTGTTAAGTGAACTTCGGGTTTCCAAAGAAAAAGGAGACCTCCTGATAACCCCATAAAGTCTACACCCGAGTAGGACCAATTACTTCAAAGACTAAGTTTGAAAATGGCTGATTGAATTAGCCATTTTGTTTCTGACAAAAATACTACATCGGGATTTTTGGAGCGCCGTAACTCATTGTTCAAACTATTGAGGGGTTTTCAATCCCCTGACAGTTCCAGGCTATAATGCTTATGGCTCCTAGTGTGATTGTTTCAGGATAGTCACACGAACTCACTTATTTAAAGTGTTATTTGTTGCACTAGGACATGGACTTGCATTACTTTGCATGGGGTCAAGTACGTTTAAATAGTCACTCCTTACACTTTGTCCTACACTCTCCTTGTGGACCTCGATTTTCACATGACGGGTAAATCCCTTTTAAAAGAGACTTAACTATCGCAGAAAAATCCCATAGTGTTTTAGAGTCGCCACCATCCTTTTTAAAGATGTGGATGGACATCGGTTATGAAAATGGTTTGAAATGTCTGACTCCATGTTGAATTGGTTGACTTACAGAGATTCCTAGGCAAGTTGTTCGTTTATGAGTTGGGGAAGGTGTTAGACACCCCACATCATCCGCTTCCGTGGTTACCTACTTTAAACCCGTTATAGTCTAATGGTCAACTCAATTTATTATCTATTCATGTCATTCATTGCCTTTTATCTCATTTTATTGCGATTAAGTAGGGAATCCATATCTCATTTCTGCTGAAATTTCAACAACATAATGGCTATAATATGGACTCTTGGGGATGAATAGTGATTATCATGTCACTTTATTTAAGTCACCTAATAAACCACAGTTCAATAACACTCCAAATATCCATCCACATCATCGTTGTCCACCCGACAACTCCATATCCGTTCACAACAATATCATAATATCTCTACCATGAGATTACATCTAAACAAACTAAAGAAATCCACCAGGTTTAACATATACAAAATAATAATAATAATATACAAAACTTCCAAATATATCTAAAATAAGTCATTTACAAGGCATCTAATACATTCACCCAAGCTGCTATATGAGTGAAGCCACTAAAATTGGCCAATTACCTGCTATTTTAGACACAACTGCATTGTCACTTAGCAACCAAGACCTTTGGATATCTCCCTTTTAGATGCTTCTCACATAACTATGTAGGACAAAAGAGATTAGTAACAAGTATTTTCATTTGTTTATGTGTGAGAGCAATCACATAAATAAATAAGAACTATATCGTAAACCATAAAAAAGGAAATCAAGTTTCTAAACAAAATGTGAGTCTATGCGAGATTTGTATCTCGGGTAAAGAATTTTTAGTTAGAAATGTATTGAAAGGAACACTATTAAAAAAACAATGGCTTAAAGGGCATACCTTAGCCGCATTCCCCTGTGACTAAATAAACATAAAGGTTAGCAACAGGATATGAAAACAATGGCGAAAGCAACAAGTCACGGAACATGCTTCAAGAACAAACTAGTGAAGATCAAGAACCCTTTCTAGTGACCAAAACACACCTTGCAACTATGTATGTCACTTTCTAATTGGTTCTGCAGAACCTGGATCTTCGGATCACATATAGATCATACGCCAGCTGCTGGCATCTTGTAACATCCAGATACTGAAGCCCAAGGCAACCAAACACTATAACAGACTGATCTTCATCCTCAAGGGAGGTGCTAGACAGGTTCAAGAGCCTCAGTCCAGGTAAGCTTGTGGAAATGGCAAATGCTTCAGAGTAGCCAATCCCTCTCAACCTCCTAATTCCTCGGAGATCTGGGCAGCAGCTGCCCAGCTCTTCCAGAACTGATACTATAAAATATGGGGAATAAGAGAAGTCAATGAGTTCTAGCCTCTTACGGCTACGGATGACCTTCAAAACAACTTCCTCGGATGCATGGTAGGATCCATCAAGGGAAAGGTGTTTCAAGTTTGGACAACTACAAAGCCCAACAAGGAATACCAGTAATACCAGTAATAGCATGTATTATGATTAATTCACAGCAAACACTTCAACCACAATAATATCTCAAACGTGGCAGCAAAACAGAAGATACAAAATTAGGAATATTCAGGCAGATTATAGATGTCACATAGAACTGAAGACTGATGACCATACTAACAGAAGATGTCCATCAAAAGATTGATGCACACTATCTGAATGAAGTTTCATTGAACAGAAGTATACCATTAAAGTGAATTCTCCCTTCTCACATTATATTATGTGATTTAAGTGGTGACAGACAACTGCCTCCAGGATGAAATAACGATTAATCTTCTCACACAGATCTTGCACTGGTTAGAGGCTGTTATGAACAGCTCAAATGCTCCCTGATGGTATATGTAAGAGAAAAGACTTCTCTGGTTTCGGGTTCATTCTCAGACCTCCTAAGAACATAAATGAACTAATGAGTCTCTCCCTCTCTACTTGTAGAATCTAGAGCATCTAGCATCCCGGACTTGCCATATGGGCTCTGCATCCTATGGGTAAGTTATTAATCTGTGTGACCATGCTTAACGAGCTAATAATAAGCTACAGTATTAGGAGATGTTTAATAAATCAATCAAAAATGGCTAAAAATTAAATTCCAAATATAATATAACACAATATAGCATGTGATAGAAGAACTCTCTCCCAAGCAATGTGAGACTAAAAGTATTAGACAAGAGTGCGCTGCTTGTGGAGGGAAATCAAATTTCAAATTTAAGTAAGGCTGTCTTGACATGCAATCTCAAATCATGATTTAACCCTAGATCTTGCTCTGAGGTCAGATTTGATATGTCTGTTGTGCAATTAGAGCTGCAATATCAAGATCGAGAATGCATCTTGGCTCAATGTGAGATCACACTGAAAAGCCCAAACTAAGATCAATCACAGCCCATTCTTAAAAATAGAAGTTAAATAATTGATATGCACATGCTAAAAAAAACACGGGTAATTTGGTATAATTTAACATACAAAGTATAAAACAAGGGTATCCTCATCCTTCTTCTCTCTCACCCCCTTTCCAAGCAACCCTTCTCAATTAACCAAACGACCAGCATAATCTACCAGGTTGATCTCAAGATTACAATCCCGTGATCTGATCTTGAGATTCTCAAGATCATCAGACACATGCCAAAGACAGCCTAAGTAAGAACAATGTATTTCTGTCAGTCAAAAAGAGAAAATTTACATACATGGTTCTATTCAGTTTTCTGGTGATGATTATTGATTACAACCCATTTCCTTAAACCACAATCACTATAGATGTAACTTTAAGAGCGGAGGAAAAAAAAGTTAAAACAAAAAAATAGGACTGTAGGGATATTGCAAATATATATACCAAAATATATTTCACTACAAGTTAGGAAAAACAGAATCATTAATCCTAACCGACACAACTAATTATCATGCGCAATTCAGGGATAGTGTCTTTCTCACATACATCCTAAATCTTGTAATTTCTTGATTCCACAAGAAGTTGACCCAATCGTTGTAGAGCCCATGACAATCAGTGACCACATTTCCCTTTTGAGAAAAAAAAATGAACCCAAGACAATCGAACCAACAGAGACATTGCTCAAAGGAATGAATACAAATAAAGAAATGAAGAAATGGATGAGTTGGTAATAAAAAAAACAAAAGCCTTCTACCCAACTTGGGTAAATCCTTTAATAGTAAAGGCTTCTTGAAAGAAAATGTATTAATCTTAAACATCATGTAGTGAACGGAAAAAAAAAAAAAAAGAAGCCAATATACGTTCATTGAAGCTAAATAATCTTATCATTGATCAGCTAACATAAAAAAAAAACATCGGTTTTGTGAATCTCCTGCAGTAATTACGAGTTAAAAAAAGAGAGGGTGAAATCTTGATTTGGGGAAATAAAGAAAATACCAAAGAATTTTATGTAGCACATGTAGTCATTCCTCTTCTCGTTTTTTGTTGGCAGGGCAGAGCCAAATCAAGAGATGTGGGGCTTTAAGTGGTTTTATTGGCGCAGCTAGGCAATGAAATGAGGCGAAATTTTGGGGGTTTTGGAGATGGGTTAGGGTTTTGAGATGGGAAAACTTTGATTCACTCAAAACGAAATCCTCCCTTAGGTGTTGCCTTGAACCTCCTTTTTTTTTCGTCTAAGCATACTCCTCCTCTTTTATAGACAGAACAATCTCCAATGGGCGGGGTGGTCTTCAAGGGCCTCTATGGGGTCGTCCTCGTCCTGTGGAGATAGGGGTAGGTGGAAGCAAGGGCTCCCTGGCCAAGGGAAGGTGAGAACGACGGGTAGAGGCGTGGGCTCTTAGGTTTTCACCAAGATGGAGGGATAGGGAGTGATGGAGGGATTCATACCTGGATTTCTACCAAATGGGAAGCATGGGGACTGGCGAGAGGCAAGCAATCAGGGGGTGGAAGGGAGCTTGCTCGTAGAGGAACCAAATCTCCTCTTTTGTTTTTGGATTTTAGGGTTTTCACGAAAAGGGGATAAAAAGACTGTGGGTTGAGTCGGTTGGTCTGGGTGAGGTTAGGTCAGGTTTAGGTTTTGGGTTGGTTAGACCTGGCTTGGGTGGTTCAATGATAATAGTAATAATTAATTTTAAATAGATAAATAGATAGAATTAGTCAAATAGGTTGCCAAATAATAAGTAAATAAATGAATAAAATAATAACAATAATAATAATAACAAATAAACATTAAAATAGTAATAAATAAATAGAATTAGTCAAATATGTTAGTAAATGCTACCAAAAATAAATAATAAGTAAATAAATAAATACTAATAGAATAATAATAATGAAAATAATAATAATATTATTATTAATTTAAATATGTTAATAAATACATAAATGAAAATAATTATAGTATCAAGTATATGTAAAAAAAGGTAATACTTAGTTTAATTTGTTAATTACAGTAAATGCTACAAAAAATAATAATAATAAATAAGTAAACAAATAGATAATAAATAAGTAAATAAATAAGTAAACTAATGAAAATAATAATAAAACATGGTAAATGAGAGACGGGTAGGGTTTGAAGTTGGGTTTTAGCTTAGTTAGAATCTTCGCTGGTGGACTGAAGAAAGCGGCTGGATGATTGTTCTGCCCGTCTGCTGATACAAAGAGAAGCGCCGAAACTGGGAGCAGCGTCAAAATTGGGTGCTGACACTCCCACACATTCGGTTGACATTTATTTTGAGTATTTGAAGTTATTGTTGGGCCCAATTTAGAAGTCATTTTAGGGGCGGTCTTTTTTTGGCATTTCCACAGTCTCACTAACGGTATAATAGTTTCCTAGGATAACAAAAACTTTTTCTTAAAAGGAGCTATAGATGGGTTTGGTTGTACCTCATTAAATACTGTTATGCAGCGCTGCTTTTCCAATGATTGATATTCTTCCATAATCATGTAGCTTTGTTCCTCATGAGCTACTTTGAATAACTAACCAGCCTCTTGCATACGTCCATTGCCCCATTGGCTTACATCCCATGAATTATCCATGTTGCTTTGTTTGTCCATCAACCAGTCTTTAAACGTTTCCTAATATGGAACCATGACCTCACCAGCTTGGTTGTTCGTCACTTCCTATTCAAGTTGACCATGTGAAAACATCCCAACCTCTTTTGAGTTGAAAATTCCTTCATTGGTTCTCGTAACTCTTCCTCCAAATGGGCCATTTGCTACATTTTGCATGAATTAGGGCCCATAAGACTGCATCATGTTCGCCAGTTCCCATATTTCTCCTAGGGATCCTATATTCCATGGAGCGGGCCCCATTTGATTAACCAATGAGGCTTACAGGAATTCCCTTGGGCCATTTGTTTGAAAGGTTATATTAAGAAATTGGCTATTTGACCCAGGCAAGGACACTAATGGGTAGGTAACATTTGATGGAAGTAACACTGATTGACTAGCCAACATGATGATTTGAGAATTTTGAACCTCTATTAATTTCTTCCCTTTCACACGCCCCTCTTTCTTTCTCTATCTCCATATTAGCCAAATCAGAGGATGGGTTTCATTCACATGTCTCTATGTGCTCAACTATGTCACTTTTATGATGACTATTGGAAAAATTTTGTTGACACTGGTTTTTGTAATTATGAATTTCATTAATGACCTCTGTACCCTCAAGTTACTCCGCCACCCTATGTTGTTTCTCCTTCGTTGTATCTCGATCCTGATCGACGACATCATTATTTTTTGCCACCGGCATGCATCCGGCCGATCTACTTGACTCCTCAACTATTGGCATTGTAGTTCATGTTCTTCTTTCTCCTTTTACTCCTGAACTTCCATTTTGCCACCGAGCAGAAATGAGAAACTTTCTCTCATATGGAGTGTCCAAAACCATTTTACTCTTTAGTTTTGAACACGTCCTGCCCCCTTCCCCTTGTTCTCATGATATCAAAGCAACACTTGTCATCATGACCCATTTTTTTCACAAAAGTAACAAAACACTCCCATGTCCTCATATTTAATTGGTAACAGCTTCTTCACGACACCATTATGACTTAAAAGAAGGGATGACACTAGGGGTTTAGTTGCATTGATTACAAACCTTATTTGCATGCATGTACCCTCCCTAGATTCATATTCCTCTTTGTCGCTAAACATATATTTTCCAATCTTGTCTCCCACAACCTTAGCCATGATGTCGTTGTGATATATGAAGGGAATTTTAAAAGTGTAATGCCTCGCTTTATACTAAAAGGGTAAAATTATAATTTTATCCCCATAAAGATAAAATTTTCATCTATCATATTTTAGACATGCCTTAGGTTGTTTGGGAACCTTTTAAACTGAGTTAGAAGTGTAGAACCCAAGTTGGGCCTCGAATGTACCAAGTTTAAAAGTTATCCTGACTATATAATTAGGGTGACTTCATAAGCCCACTGACACCAATCTTGAGTGAATTAAAGGTTAATCCATACTTTGTTGGAAAGTTCTTTAATCCTACTTTCTAAAGCATCAAATTTTTTATAATTTAGAGTTGTATAGCAAAAGTTATTGTCATTTTATCGAGACTTGTCTGTGTAGAAAAAATTTTCTAGGAAATGCGTGACTGATCATGGATCTCGTGATCGATCACAGATCTTGTGATTGATCACGAGACCCTATTTTTTGCCTGATCAATCGCAAATGAAGAGTCAGAACTCTCAGGACTTTTCCAGGTGATCCGTGATCGATCATGACATGCCCAGAAAAGCTGAAAAGTCTAAAAATTACCATTTTTGCCACTTTTATAATGTGACTTACTCTCATTTGACCCCCACATGAGTGAAATCTCATCTATGATGACTTAAAACCCTAGTTACACTCTCTTTAGGTCATTTAGGATCATTTAAAACAAAAGGAGAAGGGATTTGAGAGTTTTAGAGAAGAAGGTTGGAGTTCTTCCCCAATTAGGTAAGTTTCACTTCCAACCATGGAAATCCTTTTAGATTAGCTTGTTCTTCTTCTAGAACTTTCTAGTTTCATTCTTTTAATATTAGAACTATGCTTATTTTATAGAGCAAGTTGGAAATAGAGGTTGAAGTGAAGGTTTCTTGCTTGGAGACCTTGGATTTGAGCTTTTGTAAGTAAATTTAGCTTTCTATAAATGATTTGATGTACTTCATCTTTGGATTTCTTTGATCCTTGTGTTTTGGTTATGAAAGCTCATTGAAATCTCTGAAAACTATGTGAATCATTGAATCTAGACTTCTTGTAAGTAAATCTATCACATTATAGATGATTTGAAGTAATTTCCTTTGTGAATTTCTTTGATCTTTGAGATTTGTGATTCAATCCTTTAGAATCTCTGAAAAATCAATGGCTAAACCTTTGAATATGGTTTGATTATTGGATTTATGAATCTTTAGTAATTAAATCTATTTAACTATGGATGATTTGAAGCAAGTTCTTTGATATTTGGATTTTGGTATTTGGATCCTTTGAAATCTCTAGAAACTATGTGAAATCATGGAATCTAAGCTTCTTGTAAGTAAATCTTAAATACTATGGATAATG
>JAOXJP010269401.1:0-34743 GCA_025762735.1 Platanus orientalis | reverse complement strand
CTCTTGTAGACAAGCAATATTAACTCTCATTCTTTTCATAGTGTCTACTAACTCTATACTCTTACATATTAAGGTTCCTATGTTCCAAATTGCTAAACGAATCCTACTCTCTGATATGCTAAAAACTCGTCTTACAGACAAAAAATCATCCATGTTCCATTCACATTAACCAAAAAATCCATTACTAATTTACTTAACTTCGGTTCCAAACATTATGGCCACCATCTATGATCACTGTGCTCCCTCTTCTTCATTTACTTATCAGTAAATATCACAAAATTTTCAGTAATGAAAAAAAAAATATACTGGGACCAATTCAGCCCCAAAATATGTTGCAGGCCCCATGCATGATCGTTCTGACCTTATTCTCCATTTCACCATACATTTTTCAAGAAAACAACATTTGGACACACTACATTAATTCTCAACAGATTGTTATTATTATTATTATTATTATTTAATTTTGGTAGAAATTCTCAACAGAATTTAAAGCCATCCAATTACAGCATTTAACTCTTCAAAAAAAGAAAAAAAAAACTAAAATGGTCATTACCCAGTGCTGGTACTGTAAGTATGGGGGGTGCTAGGAAGGGTGGACCGGAGACAAACCTAATCTTTGGCATTTTCTGCACAAAGTGGTTGCTCATGAGATTTGAACCAGCGTTTTCACACCGACAGCCCAAGCCACTATCATTGCAGCAAAGCAATGACCCTCTTCAAAAAAATAATAAAAATAATAAAAAATAAAAACAGAAAAAAGTATTTAACTTCTCATGTTGCCAAAAGAAAGCTACTTTTAACATTATGCCTCTTCCACCTATAACAGCGAGTTGAAACTCCACAAATAAGGGTCAGTCCCACAGGCAGGTCCAAATCCTACCTTCCCTCTATCTAATCGATTTCATCCTTTAAGGTATCCAAGCTTACCACCCAATCCAAAAATAATTTCACATTAATCTTTTCCATGAAATTTTGATCCTCAAGCCCAGCACCCAGAAAAAATTCTACCATATCCATATATTGGCCAAACTCTTTTGTAGACCAACCAAGTATGCCACATGTATAACTTTTTATACTAAAAATTTGAATCAGAGAATATACATACAAAACCAATTCTGAAGTATCTAAATTAGTTCCACACACAATCATATAATTGTCAAGACAGTCACGATAAATGGAAGTATGCAACTCATAATATGGTTATCTAATTATAGCTAAAGAGATTGAACCAAACCAGTTGTCCTCCAGATGATTGTCCATCTACCGAAAATGTTCCATGTGAACCTCCCCACCCCCATGTGAAAATATTGTCACCTGGATATAGATATTAATTTATTTATTTTACCCAAAAAAAGGATAAAGATATTTATAATGGAGGTTAATGCAATACAATAATAATTAGAAATAAGTTTTAATTACAAAAGATGGACCATTAGCATGCGTAACAAAGCTGATTCAATTGAACATGGACTAAAGCATTTACTCAAATATAAATGGAACAAGTAGATTAACCTAACGAACATGTACTATCAAGATAGTAACAGGATCAACAAACTTGTGCTGTCAAAAAAATCAAAAAAACAAATCATACTTAGGCTGTCTTCGGTATTTAATCCATGGTTTTGGGATTGAGAGATTGATATCAGAACTCGATATCTCAATCCCAAAATCCTAGAGATCAAATCGTGCCATTCATATGGCTCCTAATTTAAATCTAGGGAAAAGAAGAGGGGAGAAACCCTGTTCAGATTGAGAGAGAGAGAGAGAGAGAGAGAGAGAGAGACCCCCGTTCAGTGGGTACCAGCCGCTGGAAGTTGTCCCACTAGTCAACGTCAATTACCTTGATGATTAACAGTACAAGGGTGAACAAGACACAAGCAAGTGCTACAAAGAGGCCAAGGCCGATTCTGATGCAGCATGCATGTAGGCTAATGGATGTGTGCACAAGGAGTTAGGAATAAAATTGTAAGAGTAATGATAAAACATAAACAAAATTCTTACTTGCACATCCACACACTAAGTCAGACAATTCTTTAAATTAGGTTCATATGCAATAAAGGAATTAGGGATTACAAAATAATAAACAATTAAAGACTTAAGTGTAATGTTTTATTATTTTGGGGAAATAGAAATTAAGCTTAGGCCTAAGCCCAAAATATTATGTCTAAAAATTTCCTCAAAGAACCTAAATTAGGCTAAAGGAAAAGGAAACAGCCTAGATTACCCTAAAGAATGTATGAATAAATAAAAATGAATCCAAGACATATTCTGTCAATCATAATATTTCAGGAATGATCAGTTTAGGCCAAAGAAAAAGAAACTCAGGTCCAATCATATGCCAAAAGTGGCTACTGTCAAAAATTTGAAAAGAGCTAGATAAGATAAATCAGTACCTGATTTTGATATAAAATGTCTCCTTGAAGATGTTGGATGTGTTTGCTATCAATATCTAAGATCAAAGTTTGCCCAAAAGTGGAAATTTCAAAAATCCAGAATTTTCTAGGTCCTGGATGAAGTGCCTAGAGTACCTTGCTTCTACAAAAAAACCCTGTCAAGTCTTGGAAGTGTTAACTGGGCTTCTCTGATCTAAGCTTTAATCTTGGGCATGTGTAGGGTGATGAAAATACCCCAAATATCAATCTTTTTCTGACAAAAAACAATTTCTCAGAGATTTCTTCAGCCCAACCCCAAAAAGTTAGAAACAGAGATTATATCAAAAATGAAAAATTAAGGTGGGAGAGGATATTTGACCCAATGAGAGGAGGAGTAGCCTCAACTACCACCGTTAAACTAGGAATGATCCTAAACCTATTTCAGGGTTTTATTGTTCTTCAGTTGTAGCAAGCTAGAGGAAGAAGACTATAATGTGAGCAAAAATATTTTTATTCACCATCATTCAAAAGCTGGTCGTGGGCTCTTATTATAGAGTCCCACAACTAGGTTTACATAAAAATCCCATGTATTAACTAAAATAACCCTCCCTCTACTAACTCTTCTCTAAATTACCCCTAAACTACAAACAATAACAAAAATACCCTTATCCCACGAACCAACATATCCTCAAAATATTGTGCCCCCCTTTTACATGAAACACAATGACACATAAAAAATAAATAAAAGAAAATAAATAAAACTGGGACGGAGCCCAAAATCATCATCTCGGTCATGATGTCCGCATCAGAAATGCCCTAAATCAAAGCCACCTTTAGGATTTTCTAAAAAAGCAATGATTACTTTTTTTAAAATATCAAAAAAGTAATTATTGTTTTTCTCAAAAATATCAATGGTTTCTCAAATTTCGACCCCCTTACTGTCTGGGTGTGCTTTTTGGTTCTATAGCTCAGAAAGTTTTTGGGCTTATGTGTTTTTCACATCTCTCGGATGCTCTGGTCACAATGCAATTGTCAGAATCGAATTCAGATGAGTGTAGGTAGGTTAAAACTAATTCCGAGTGGTTCAGAAATGCTTCGAACCCATGCGAGAGGGGTAAAATGGTAAAATTGACTTCCAGAATCTTGATATAAAAGATAACCCTCAGATTATGTGAGACACAGGTTTAAACTGTCTACGAAACCAATTCCCAAGTCAAAATTTGTATTCAAAACCCTGATCTGTTCCAGACCGAATTCTCAGTGAATCGGAGATAGGTTTTTGTTAAGTCCCAGGTGGAGGTTTTTCTGGGTCATTGAATATTTTGGGCATTGGAATCTGGAGAACATAGGATCTGACGAATTGATAATCCGATTTCCAGAGAGTTCCCAAAGGAGGGTGACTTGGCAGAAACACACAATCTGGATTTGTGAAAAAATAGCAATTAGACTATGTTGGGTATGTAAATGGACCTGTCTATTAGGGGATTTATTGAAGGTCTCGAAAAATCGAAGAAAATGGACCTGAGCTTGAGAGATTTAGGTTTCAGGAGAACTCCCAGGGGCTCACCGAGTGTCAAAAGCTAGTATAAATGGTTTTGCTTTGATTTGAGAGAGAATAGGGCAATCAGGGTATGCTGGTCTTTTGGAAGGTCTTGGGTTTGCCAAGATAGGGCCATTGATTAGCTGATTTTCAGAACTGTGATGAATTCTTGGGAGTCTACCGAGGGTCCATCACTTGCTGAAAAATGATTAGGTTTGATCTAGGGAGATTGAAGAAATTGATGTAGAGTGGGTCTGGAACTATCAAAGCTTGAAAGTTGGCCTTGAAGTCTTAGCAAAAACTGAGAATTAGCCTTTAAATGGTCTAAATTTGGCTGTCCAGAAGCCTTTCGGGGACCTACAGTAGGTCAAATATAGTCAAAACTGTCTTTTAAGGGTTTGGGGAAGTATTTGGACTTTGGGGTTATTTGAGTCTTTGGGGGTTATTGTTATTTAAACAGCTTCGAAGAAGATCATGATGGGAGGGCACAGGACATGACTTAGAGTCATTTGGGTGATGGGAGCAATTTCTAGGGTTTATTGAGGGTCTAATTTTGAGGAAAATTTGGGAGTTTTGAGAATTCAGGAGGTAAAAATGTAATTTTCTAGCCTTTAATGCTTCAATGTGAGAAGACTTATGGAGGCTAGAGATTTCTAGAGAAAATAATTTTTGATAAATTGAAGTTGAAATATTTTAAAGGTGCAAGGGTAAAATGGTAATTTACCAGCCTTTTGATGCTTCAATGTAGGAAGGCTTATGAAAGTTGGCAAATTCAGAATGAAATGGGGTGTTAGATTGAAATTTGAACCCTCGCAGTCTCAGGGTACTTTTTGAAGAAATTAGGGTTTAGTCTGGCTGATCTTTGAATAAGGTTTTGATATTGACATTGCACTTTGTGACCAGAATATCCTTTGAGAATGCTTAACTATTTGAAGTCCAGTGGTGTCTAGAATCTGACCTTATCCCTTACTATAATGAACCCATCCGATTCCATTAATTAACCCAAGTCAAAATTTGGGTGTTGACAATAGTAGATATACAATATTGAGAATTAAGATTAACAAAGTAATAACATAAATAAATCCTAATTTATATGCCTATGATCCAACTAAATTAGAGAACAAGTAACTATAAGTTTGCTGGCAAAAAAAATTCTGGGAGTTTAAAACATGTGTTCGGAATGAGAAAATAGAACAATTACATGTAAAAAGGTAAGAACATGCTATAGGATTGATCCAAGATGAAGTATAGGCTTAATGGAACTTTTCCAAAGAGTTGGAAAGTTTCTAGGGGCTGTTCATACAGAAAGTACACTAAGCATGATGTTTAGGAATTTTATCAAACATGTAATGTGCAATAAATTTCAAGTGTTTCAAGTAAAGGAAATTAGTGGGCTAAACTATGGGGGTTTGCAATGAAAATTAAAAGGCTAGGTTAGGGCTTAATTAGCCCCACAAAACGTGGGTAATAGCTACATAGAATACCCAGAAAAAGAGCTTATAACAGTCCACAAAAGATGCCAACACAACCACCTAAATACTACTTAAATAGGGAATGAAAAGATGTCTAAAAATAAAAGATAACACCTGATTGTTGTAATGGCTGAAGTCCTTGATGTGTCTAATAGAAGTCTCCACCAAGATCAATGTCAAATCCACTTGAAAAATTCAAATCGAAGAGTGCAAAAATTTTCCCAGAAAATCTAATGGAGCCGCCTCTACCTAAGGAACCCTCTTGGGATTCCTTAGGATAGAAAAAAAAATCCGATCCTCTACACTTCTAGGTGTGTCACCCAACACTATAAAACACCTTGGTGTGTTCAAACTAGATCAAATCCTCACTCTTTGAAGTTGGTAGATGAAAACTCCAAAGCTGAAAATTTTTCCAAATTATGTAAAATTGAAAAAATACAAAAATTAAAGAAGAGATAAGAAGATAGAACTCCTTTTAACCCAAAGGAAAAGGACTGGCCTCCACCACCACCATTAACTTGGGAGTTTCCAAGCCCCTTTCCAGGGTTTCTTCAAGCTCTAGCCGAACCAAGAGAGAAGAAGAAACAATTTTCAAATTTTTTATTTATTAATTATCAAGAAGAGTGTGGGAGCTTTTATAAAGCTTCCCACGCCTAGGGTGATACAAAAATAGGTCATTAGGACCAAAATAACCTCAATCAGATAAATTCCCCCTAAAACATGTTATTTGATCAAAATATCCCCTATTAGACAATTTTGGACTGAAATACCCTCAAATCTGTACCCCCCTATAAAAGGATATAAATAAATGTGCAACAAATAAAAACAACTACTACTAAATATGAAGATAAAGCCTAAACATCAATCTAAAGTCTCCCAAGCCTGTAACATCATGTGGGCCCCTATCTGAACCAAAGCAATGGTTTAGATCTCTTACAATGCCTCTGATAAATCTGAAAACTATCCCTAGACCTGATGTCCTCATCAAATAATAATAATAATAATAATAGGTAATTAATCTAAAATAACCAATATAAAAGCTTCTTACAGTAGTTTTGAATTAGTTACTCCTAAAAGTAAGTAAACTAAAATCATACTCATATTTCAAAGTTGCAACTTGTTAAATCTTATACACTTACAGGTATGTTAGCCATGTGAATATGAGCAAAATATGAGAATTAGAACATCTCCTCCCAACAATTGGAAGAGAAATTTCAAATAAAACTAACTGACATAAAGAATTACATATTTAATCATAATGAGGAAACTTCACTTTATTAATAGAAGTTAAATATAGCTAACTTCAAAGGATAATATGGGTACAAAGCATCAGACAACCTGATCCAAACAATCCCAATGCAAGTAAAAAAAGAATATTAATGTGAAAACATTAAAAATATAAAATCATATCAACAGAATGCTGTACAATAAATCTACAGGGATTTAAATCTGAAGGTTATGGGCCCAATACAATAGGTTTTTTCTGCAAAAAGGTTTGATGAGATTCTTAGCATGAGGTTTTGGGTTTGATTGTTAAGAACACCATTGTAACGAAAGATTTAGGGTTGATAGACTATGGAAAAAACCTTTCATGCATAGTTGGGATTGTGATCAATCCTGTATGGGCAAGAGAATCCCTCCAAGAGAAAAACAACAACAACAAAGCCTTACCCCAACCACACAGGGTCAGCTACATGAATCCTGTCTCTCCAAGGGAAAAACCAAATTTTTATTAATCAAAATAATTGCTACTTGTTTCAGATCCATGCATATAGGTAAAACTCTATGACTAGTGCTAGATTAACTCGCACTACTAGGAAACTATCTAAAGAGACTTCAAACTAAAATAAAGATAACTTCCATCACAAATTGATAGTCTGGCAAAGTTTTTAGCTATACTTTGCCCAAAAATCACATCTGATTTGCAAGGTCTCAGGCTCATTGGAAAGGTAACTGAATAATTTTTCAAATGTTGCCAAAATTAAGCCAAATGGATATGTTTTGACCCCAGAAAATAATAAGGATTAAAAATGACGAAAATAGGAATTTCACTTTTCTTAACCTTGATACCAAGAAAATACAAATTAGTATCCTAGTTGACCGCTAAGATATTTGTACTAAATGACTTGAATCATAATCAATCAAATCAAACTCTAGTCTTTTTTTTTTTTTTTTTCCTGTTTTGATAGGCTAATCAAACTGAAATCTTATTACTAATTTACTTGCTTTTCAAATCCATGTGTGAACCAAACACAACCATATGACCAGCAAGTAAAGAAAGATACAAGCAGTCCAGCAATAGACCATAAAGACATAATACCTAGCCCAAGAGAGGCCCAATTTTAGGCCCACTAAGATGCCCATATGCAGACCAAAACTTTCATGAATAGTTAGGGTTGTGATCAACAATCTTGAACTTCTCTTGTACAAAAGTCAAGAAAAAATAATGTACTAGTCAAGAAGAACAATAAAGAAAAGAGATGCCCATATTTAGGCCAATGAGCAGGCCCACTTTGAAGAAATAGGATCTGTTTGGCAGCCTTTTCCAAGATTGGTTGCAGCTTTACTCCTGTATCTTCTACCAGATTTGAAAATACATGATCAATAAGGGAAATCAATCTTTGAGTACTCTTTTTCTTATCAACTTCAGTCACTCTTTTAAAGTATCATGTGCTCTTTCATCCAAGCTAGCAAGCAACCTAGTGAGGCTGTTGTGCATATATTAAAACTTGGCCCATAAGAAAATTATTTCAAGGAAAATCTCTTTTTTTTTTTTTTGATAGGTAAACATTAGTGAAGACGGGTTTTGAACCCAGGTCTATGGTACGATGC
The DNA here is from genome assembly GCA_025762735.1 of Platanus orientalis. Taxonomy (NCBI): domain Eukaryota; kingdom Viridiplantae; phylum Streptophyta; class Magnoliopsida; order Proteales; family Platanaceae; genus Platanus; species Platanus orientalis. The sequence continues at coordinate 26,527 of JAOXJP010269401.1, read as the reverse complement.
CCACAGACTTTACCAACTTAGCAAGCTGGCATCTTCATTTTTTATTATTTATAGATGTGACATTTATAGACAAATCTCTACGACTAATCCTAAATAACTCTAACTCGTAAGAAATTATCTAAAAGAGACTTTTAATTTAAATAGAACCATCACAAACTGATATACTATCAGTATTTTAGCCATAAATTTCACAAGTCACATTGGATTTGCATGATCTTGAATTCTTGAAAATAAAACTGAATAACCTTGAAAATGACACCAAAATCCAGTCTGATGGATAAGATTAAACACCCCCTACAAATAATTCCTAAAGAAAAGTTAAAAACAAGACCTTCACTTTCTAAAAACTAATGATTTGCTAAGCTTGAGCACTAAGAAAACACTGATTAGTATTGTAGTTGACCACTTAATTATTCTTACTAAATAAATTGGATTAAAAAAAAAAACCACACACCAATCTAATTCCTAATCATCTATTTGCTTTGGCAATCCATGTGGGACCCAAATACAAATATATGGCCGGCAAGTAAATAAGTCCTATGGTTGTGAAGAAACAAACCATTAAAGACTCAATATCCAGCCCATGGGAGATCAAAGTTTAGGCCCACTAAGAAACCCAGATTTATGGCCACTATCTAGCACAATTTGGCAAAACAGGGATTGTTTGGAATACTTTTCTGATGTTGTTTATGAAACTTTGCTCTTGCATCTTATACTAGAAATAATAGCTAAAAAGATATATTTAATAAATAATGATTCTTCTGACAAACTAATGCTGAGGCTGACCCGAAACATGTGTCTGAAATGGGGTGGTGTTTGACATGGAAATATATTAAAAAATGGAGTATCCTTGTAAATGGTGTTTTATGACCCTAGCTAAACCAATTGGACATCCAAGCCCAGTTCAAATGAGGATCCTTGAAGTTTATATTCCTATTGTTAAATTATATTATGATAAAATGGTCCCCATCCATCCCTAATTTTGACCGGAAATAGATCTAATTTGGGCACAGTACTAGATTCTGTTGGTGGTGCATGGCATGCTTGACTTGTAAGGGCCTTGCTACCAAGGCCACGTGATATGCCTTATGAAAATCCATTCCAAGGGTACCTTATGACACAAACAATATTTCTGAAGTATATGCCTTGTTTAAGCATATCACTAACTCTACCCTGCTATAGTGTATGTTACCTAGAAAGACCAAAATAAGATCACAACTTGGGCCAGGCTGGCCCAAGTCACACCCATCCCAGCCCGAGTATTGGGCATGCTGCAGTGCACCAATGCTTGCTCAAAATTGAGTTTGGGATGGGTGAAAGCTAACTCCATCTGAGCCTACTAAAGATCAAGTGATTGAGATTTAACCGTACCTTGTCTATACCTCCCAATGTGGCAAGTATTCTCAGACCCAAATATAAGAACTTTTTACAATGGAATAAACTTCTATTGAAGTAGTGGGGTAACATATGTGTAAAGGAGTGTACTTATGTTATAATTGGTATTACTTGTATACTCTTAAGGGTAATACTCATATGCAGCCAGTATACACCATTCAAATGATAAAACTCATGTATGGGTAGAGATACTCATACAATTCTGCCCTACTTCTTCTTCTTCCTCTTCTTTTCTTCTTTTCTCACTTCTCTAATCTACATACAGAAAATTATCATTGTGCTTGTATTTCCTCTTGGTATCAGAGCCAGGGAAGATCACTACCTAAAAGGAGTCACTTGCGTCAGCAACCCAACAGCTGATGTAAGCATCCGTACAGTCGACCAATAAGGTGGCTCAATTGAAGATAGATTTTGGTGTAGCATGATTTACCAAGAATTTTCATGCTATTTGTTGGAGTATTTGATGACCAGAGATATTGTTAAGAAGTTTTTCTTTCTAAAATTGCAAAAATTCCAGTTTCGAGTATTTTTTATGCTTCTGTCGAACCAGAGATTTTCACCAAGAATCCAATTTCAAGTATTTTTGATGCTTCTGACACCCAAATTTTGTGTAGGACAGCCTAGGGGCTTCTTGATCCTGCTGTTGTGAGCCCAAAAGAATGCTATAGTGATGTAGGACAGAATTTAGTCAGTCAAGAACACCCAAATTATCTCAAACTTAGAAGAGAATTAGGGAAAAGGAGTAGAGAATCAAACCAGAAGGATTCATATTGAATGGACAACAAAGGAAGGGAAAGATCATAGAAGAAAGTACTAATTTAAAGTCGCGGGAAATTTTGGGCAGATTGGTAAAATTACCAAAATACCCTGCATATGCGTTAGAAAAATCTGATATTTTACAGGTGGTTAAATGAGCCTATAATGGATATTCATGCTTAATCAGACCATTAAAATTATATAAAAATATGTAATGAACAGTCTGCCTTGTAAATTTCAAAAAAATAACCTAGAAAGAACTAGGGTTTCTTAGCTGGAAATCAGCAGAATAGCAAGAGAATTAAAAGGAGTTTGGGGGATTGGATGAATAGTAAGAAAATGAGAAAAACTCTAAAAAAACATTTCAAAAAGACCTATTTTGATTGGGATGATTTTGACTGAAGAAACCCAAAATACCTACAGCTTTATGATGAACAGATTCTTAAATTCCAGGAACCTTTATCTTCAATTCTGATGGGAAGAAGATAGAAGAAGAAGTAAGAAGAGGGAAGAAGGGGAAGCCCCACAACACCAACTGATTGGGAAGGGGAAGAACTAGAGGCTACAACCCCTAAGGTTTCACACAGCTACAACCATGAGAAGAGAAGGAAAACCCAATTTATTCTTTATTAATCCATATCTACCTCAGTATAAATTGTGCAAGCCTATAAATAGTCTTAAAACACAATAAAATAGAAAGGACCTAAATTTGGAAGTCCTAAACTTCAATAATACATGATCTCCAAGACTTTCTACAAGGGAGCAAATTTTCTGTCCAGGATTTGGTGTCCAGGCACCAAGTGACTTCATTTGGAATAAACTGGGTGGGAAGTTAAAATTTCATCTAACCCCTGCCTATTTTATTCCATGTAAAGTCACCTGGTGTCCTGGACAGAACACATATTTCGTTTCTAAAAGGAAAAACTACTAAAAACTAGGAGTTCCTAAAATCAAAACCTACTAAAACCACTCTTAAGAGGGATGTTGACCAGCACTCTATAGAGGGCCCCACATTGACTTTTAGACTCAATAAAAGACAATAAATCTAGGCTATTGACCAGTCATGTTTCCCTAACCTACCCTTGGATTTATAGCATTATTACAAGAATACTGATGAGGACATCGGGTTCAGGCACGAGTTCCAGGTCTACCAAAGAAGGTGCAGGAGAGATGTGTCTATGCTATGGTTTCATTAGTGTGATTATTTTATTTTATGTCACTTTATATCTCTTGTTGAAGGGGGACACATGTTGGTGAGGGTAGTATAGTCTTTAGTATTTATTTAAGGGTATTTACGTTATTATTTTTTTAGTTAGAGGTGTTTTTGTCATAAAAGTAGTAGACATGGGGGTATTTTAGTTTACTTTCTATTTTGTAAACATACCTAGACGTGGGACTCTATAAAGAGCTCACAACCATGCTTATTGATGGAATGAAATATCACAGATTTTTAACTCAACGATGGCTCTTCTGTCTTCTTCCTCCTTTGTCTATAAGTTGAAAAACCAAAACCCTGGAATGAGACTAGGCCTCCACCTAGTTTAACCCTAGTGGTGGAGGCCACTCCCTCCCCTTGGGTTAAAGGTCTTCTTCCTCTCTTCCTTCTAATCTTTTCCAATTTTTTCAGGCTTTTATTGTTGTTGAAATTGAGATTTTTGCAAGAGATTGATCACAGAAATCACGACTTCAAGTTTTTTAGCTGAATCAACACCTCTAGGAAGTGTATAAATGTTTAACGACTGCTACTATAGTAACTCACATCCCCTCAAAGCAATTCATAACTTAGTACAGGGAGTTTATTCAGAACCAGGCATGGCATCAGTTTCTGGACAGTTTGTGGGACATCAGCTACGAAACTCACACTTTTAAAGCTTTCGAAGATTCGACTTTTCCTGGATATTTTAAACACCTAAACGATCCTACGCATGCCTCCATTCCTCAGACTTTTGGATTTTTGAAGAAAAGCTACAGCATGTCAACTTCTTCGCAGGTGTGAAACAGTAATATTCAGGTCATCCCACGAGAATCACCACTTCTGTTACTCCAAAGATTTGAGGGTGGGATCTTCTCCAGGCCATTCTTAACACCTGAACGATCCCCCCTTTATCAACCATCCACTTGTTTTTGCTGTTATGAGAAAAGTCCAAGGCTGAGAACTCCTCCTAGGCGTGAATCTGATCAAAAGGGCCTTTGCACAAGACTGTTTATCAAATCCCAGATCCTTTGTTCGAACTGCCACTTCTTGGGTCTAGCAGACCCCTAGGCAATCCTAGAGGGTGAGTCCCATTGCAGAAAATCTCATCAAATAAAAAAACCCAAGCAAGGCTTATAGGGGCAGGCGGCACTACTTATGGGAGCTAAGAAAATTTTGAAAATTATGGAAATCCCAAAATCGAAGCATATGGTCTTGGAAATCAATTACAATCTCTCTTAATATCATCAAAAAGGTACTCTACATCAAATTTAGGAATTGGTTTTTCAGTTTTGGCTCTCTTTTCAAATCTCTAAAATTTAGAGACTTTTGGCAGATTGTGGCATATGGCGTAGAACTGAGTATTCAATTTCCTGGCCTAAACCAATCACCTTTAGAATAACGTCCAAAGCCTAATCATATTTCAAACCTATCTTTAAACCTTTTCTAGTTAGTCCCTGAATTATTTGACATGTTTTCCTTAATTTTGGCCTAATTTAGACACTTTTTGAGCCTTGGCTAAGATTTTCTCATTATTAAATTTGTATATCTTACTGATAATACAAGCATATTAATTAGGTCTTTAATTGTTATTAATTTTGTAAGCCCTATTTCCTCTATTACATGTTGAGCTTAATTTAAGAACTACCTGAATTAGCATGTGAACTTGCGAGTAGGAATCTTATTTATTTTTCTCTATTATTTTAGTAATTTTATTCCTATCTCCTATACACACACTCACTATCCTACATGCATGCTACATCAAATACCCTTTACAAAGAAATCCCTAAACTAACCATGGCTTAAATAGCCTTATTACATGTGTCATAGCCCCTAAAAAACCTAAAATAACCCACACATTGGGCATGTCTTAAATCTCTCTTTTGAGGGGTGCACAAAGCTTCTTGATGTTGTCTGCATCATTTTGGTCTGTCTCTTTATTTTTGTCTTACTTTGTTAGTTTTGGTCGTGTCAAAGTTCGAGTAGCAGATGGAACATTATCTTCCATATTTAGAAAATGAAGTATTAATGTTTCACTTACTATGTCTTATTTTCTGTCCTATATGTCCCAAAGTTTGAACTAACTTGTTATCCATTAGTTGCATTACTCATAATTTAAATTGCCAATTATCATTTTTTACTTCTCATTTTGTCTTTCTGGACCCGACTTTGAAGCAAACGATTGGGAGTGGTCGTGTAGCTAATAGCTTTTACCTCCTCGATGCAGAAGTGGATTCTCCATTATCTATGGCATGTTAGTCTAGTAATGGTATGAGTAATAATGATCGGTTAATGCAATGGTATAACCATATTGGTCTTTTTTCGGTTGGTAGTGTTTTGAAGTTAAATTGTGAAGTGTGTCAGTTGTCTAAATATGTTCGGAACTCATATCCCCTTGGCAATAATAAAAATTATGTTCCTTTTTCAATTGTTTATTCTAATGTTTGGGGACCTTCTCCCACTAATTCATTATTTGGCTTTCATTATTTTGTTACATTTGTTAATGATTGTTCTATATGTATTTGGGTTTATTTGATGAAAACGAAAGGGAAAATGGGTTCTATATTTCAAAATTTTCATAAAATGATTGAGACCTAATTTGAAACATCCATCAAGGTATTACGATCTAATAATGGGGGGAATACATATCTACTAATTTGCAAAAAAATACTTGGTTGAGTGTGGCATTGAACATCAGCCCTCTTGCATTGGCACTTCACAACAAAATGGAGTCGTTGAACATAAGAATAGACATCTCCTAGAAGTTACCAGAGCTCTTCTGTGTAGTATTAATGTCTCAAAGAGTTTTTGGCCTAAGGCACTACTTATTGCAGCTTATCTAATCAACCGTATGCCTTCAAGAGTCTTGAATTTCAAGTCTCCCATCATTGTCTTGTGTCTAGACTGTCCTTTTTTTCTGGTTCCTCCAAAACTATTTGGGTGTATATGCTATGTTCACACATAGAAGGATGACAAGACTAAACTAGTTCCTTGGACACTCAAATGTGTGTTTCTTAGATATCCTTCAACCCAAAAAGGATACAAGTGTTACAATTTAGCTTCTGAAAAAAAGTAGATTACCATGGATGTTACATTCTTTGGTTTGTTCCATTCTTTTCCTCTTCGGCCTCTCTTCAGGGGGAGTGTTTAAGTGAAGAGAGGTCATGTCTTCCTTCTTTTTGACAATGAATTAACCAACTCTCCCAAAATCTGTGTTAAGAGATACATAAATTAATATGCTTCAACACCTCCTTAAGAGGAATACTGTTCTCTCCTGGGAACACTAGGGGAACTAGGTAAGAGTTTATAACTTGTACACACACGTGCAATACTACGTTCAGGAGAATATTTCTAATTCCATAGGGATTCAAACTTGCAACTTGGTTTAGCTCTGATACCATCTTGAATGTGTTGATGATGTATACCTGCTAGTGTTGATGATGCTAGAAGAGAATAAAGAAGAAGAAAGAGAGAAAGAGAGAAAGAGTGAAGAAAAGAGAAGAATACATATGAGAGGAGAAATCATATGGAGTGTTAGAACACTCTCACATACATTGGGTATTATATTAATAACATAAAAAACTAAATATATTAGTGTATGAATGGAAGTATATATAGACCACCATAGACATAAATACCCTTATTACTTGTAAATGCATAAATACTCTTATTCTCCAACTCCTACTTCAGTACATCCATCTATTTTTGACACTCCTTCAGGTAATGGGAAGGATCTTCAAGTGTATAAAAGGAGAAATGATACAATCAACATTCTACCTCCAGTTGCCGCCTCGGATCCAGGTAATACCCCTTTACATACTGAATCTAATGGTAATCTTCCTATTGCCCTCCGTAAAGGAAAACGGTCTTGTACTAATATTCTAACTTTGTTTCTTATTATTCATTGAATCTTTCCTACACTTCCTTTGTTAATTTAGTATCTTCTATTTCTACCCCTTCCACCCTGAAAGAGGCTCTCTCTCAAAGTCAATGGTGGGATGCCATGGTTGAAGAAATGACAACCCTTAAAAAGAATAGGGCATTGGAACTTATTGATCTTCCAATGGGCAAGCATCCTGCAAAGTGATAGTGGGTCTATACTATCAAATACAAGGCATATAGATCTATTGAAAAATACAAGACAAGGCTGATTGCAAAAGGATATACCCAAACATATGGTATTGATTACCAAGAGACTATTGCATCAATAGTGAAGATGAACTCAATCCAAGTTTTGTTATTTGTTGCAATTAATAAGTGTTGGCCACTTTGACAGTTAGATGTAAAGAATGCATCTCTTCATGGTGATCTCTAAGCGGAAGTGTACATGGTGCTATCTCCAAGTTTTAAAATTCTAGACAGGGAGGATAAAGTGTGGAGGTTGAAGACAACTCTATATGGGCTCAAACAGTCAACACAGGCCTAGTTTGAAAGATTTAGTGGAAGTTTAAAAGGTTTTGGATACAAACAGTCTCAAGTTGATCACGTAGAAATGTAAGGGTATTTGTGTCACTCTTGTATTTCACATATACCGTAAACATTACACATATGGTATACCATCTATATATAATAAAGATTTAATGTGTGGTAAGAGGAAATAACTCTAACACACGATTCTCTCTCTCTCATCTTCTTCCTCTTTCTCTTGCCTGTTCACATATAAACCCTAATTGAATCACACCATAAACTCCAAGTTGGTATTAGAGTGAAGGAGTTTGATCCGGGACTAAGTGGTGATGAAAAGTAGTAAAGAACACTATTGGCGTCAACAGATCGTACACTGACGTTAGCAGTATCGTACGACGTTGGATCCCAAAAGGTTGGGACTTTGTTTCAGAATGAATTATCATGATTTGTGGTGATTTTTCCTAATTTTTTTTGTGATTAGAAGTGTGATTTTCAAAGGGTTTTTTGCTAAACTCGAAAATCCTCAGATTTGAAACGACTAATCGATGCGACCAGGTTAGGGATTTTTTTTTGGGTTGATTTTTTTTTTGTAGGGAATCATTCAAAAGTGATTTGGCTAAATTTGGTTAAGGACCAAGGTGTCTATGAGTGTTCTTATCCCTCCTTGCCGCCAAACGTGAGTTTCACCAGGTTTAATGATTTTTTTTATTTCAAAAATTCTTTATTCCACACTTGGGTCAATCTCCCTTTGTGAAGACAAAAGGCTGGTGCATGTGATGCTTAACCCCTCAAAGTTGTTTCAGTGTTGATTTGGGTTCCTAGACCCATCGTTAAGGCTATCCAATCCTGTACCTGGTGGTGCGTGCTATCATAGGTGATTCTGATTTGTGTTTGTGTGTTCGTAGAAACCTACAGGTAGTATAGACCTGTATTCTGGTGCTTATCCGTGGTATAGTACTTGTCGGATTCCTATGCCGGGTTTTTGTTAGAGATATTGATCTCCCAACATGTCTGAAAAAAGCGAAATCTCTACCCCTTCTGGAAGTGTTGATACTAGGTGGCAACAATGGTTCTAAAGTCCTTAATGCGTTTATTACAACAACAAGGTTTGATGGGACAAATTATTTGGCATGGTCTCAGTCCGAACTTCTCTATATTAGTGGCAGAGACAAAGAAGCTTATATGCTTGATGAGATGGTTATTCCGAGTGTTACCAATCCGAAGTATCAAAAGTGGAAAATTGAGAATGCCACCGTCATGTCCTGGCTTCTCCACTCTATGAAGTCAACCATAAGTCATCATTATTTGCGTCTTAAGACTGCAAAGCAAATTTGAGATTCAGTTGCCGAAACCTATTCTGAAATGGGTAATACTACAAAGGTGTATGAATTGAAACAAAGCATTTCTTAGTTACAACAATGAGATCTACCCCTAGCAGCATACTATTATTCCCTCAAAGAAATGTGGGAAGAGATGGATCACTATCTTATATTTCGGCCTAAATGTAAAGAGGATATTACTGCTTATTCACGACATGTAGAGGAATTCCGGATTTATGAGTTGTTGGCCAGTCTAAATACAGAGTGTGAACAATTGCGAATTAATATCCTTGGCAGAGTTCCCCTCCCATCCCTGAATGAAGTATATGGTTATCTCAACTATGAAAAGCAACGCTGACGTACAATGTCACAATCATCTCAGGTAGAGAGAGCAGCCATGTTTTCCTCCTCCCAGCGAGGTGGTCGCGGGGATATTAGCCACGGTAGAGGTGGTTGCTTTAGCAATGTTCCTGATGACCGTGACAAACTGAAATGTGACCATTGTAGGCATAGTCAACACACCAAAGATACACACTGGAATCTTTATTGTTGTCCACTAGAGTCCCAGGGTCGTTCTTTCCCTTGGGGGAGAGGCAACATACGCTTTAGTAGCAGTCGTTCCAATGCTCATTCCGTTACTTCAGTGCCTTCCTCAACTCCATCAGTTCCTACTACTCTTGCTCCTACTCCCTCTTTGGATGGGATCTTGTCTTGTGAGGAGGTTAAGGGCCTTAAGGCCCTTCGTCGGTTTGTGGCCTCCTTCGATCCTTCTCTTGCAACCTTCACCTCCACCTTTGCCCATTTAGGTACCTCTGCTTCTACTTTTAATGCGTCTTTTTTCTATTCCCTCCACCTCCTGAATCATAGATTCTAAAGCATCTCATCACATGACTGGTATGTCATCCTTATTTTCTACTTATCATGTCTGTTCAAGGGGGATAAGGTCCGTATTGCTGATAGATTTATTTCTCCATTGCTTGTAAAGGAGATATCTCTGCTACTCCTTTCATGTCTTTATCCTCTATTTTTCATGTTCCCAGTTTTTCTCTCAATCTTTTGTCTATTAGTCACATCATAAAATCCCTTAACTGTAATGTTACCTTTCTTCCCTCTCATTGTGTTTTTCAGGATTTGGAGACGAGGAGGATGATTGGTCAGGGGTTTGAGAAAGACAGCTTGTACTTGTTGGATACTTCATCTCCAATTGTTTTACCAGTCCAACAAGTGTCTACTTTGATGCGGAATTCAAATAAGAGTAGTTCTAAAGACTTAGTGCATTGGCACAATAGATTAGGCCATCTTTCCTTTGCTTTACTAAAGAAAATAGTTACTCATTTATTTCGTTTTTTTTCTTAGTTGCATTGTAAACCTTGTGAACTTGTAAAACATTGTGGCACCATTTACCCCATTAGTAATAAAAGAAGTTTGATTCCTTTTAATATTGTGCATTCTGATGTTTGGGGGCCTTCCTCTACGGTGTCTCTATTTGGTTTCCATTACTTTATTACATTTGTTGATGACTATAGTAGAACCACATGGGTGTATTTATTAAAAACATAGAGTGACGTCTTCTCTGCTGTGAAATCATTTGTCCATATGACCTCCACACAGTTTGATGCCACAACTCATACATTTTGTTTTGATAATGGGGGCGAGTATCTATCTAGTGGCCTTTCTTCATTTTTTGATGAGCCTAGTATTGTCCACCAGACCACATGTCTTAATACACTCGAGAAAAATGGTGTCGCTGAACGGAAAAATCATCACTTTACATCACTAGGGCACTCATGTTTACCATGCATGTTCCTAAGACTTTTTCATCTGAGGCTCTATAGACTACAGTTTTCTTAATGAATCGCATGTCCTCTCAAGTTCTTCAATATATAACTCCCCTTGAACTTTTTTCACCTTCTTTTGTCATGTTTCTTATTCCTCCTAAGACCTTTGGTTGTATCTGTTTTGTTCATATCCTCAAATCTGATCGTACTAAATTAGAACCCAAAGCACTCAAGTGCATTTTTCTTGGATATGTTGCAACTCAAAAATCATACAAATGTTACCATCCTGACATTATGAGGCATCTTGCGTTTAAGGATGTCACTTTCTTTTAAGACATCCCTTTTTTTTTTCTTCTGAGCAGTCTTCCCTTCAAGGGAAGCATATCGGTGGGGAAGTGATGTCTCCTAGGTCTCCCCAACCGTCACAATTCTTTGATTGTGGTAGTGGCCCTAATGATGAAGGTGACAAGGGGGAGAAAGAGTTGAGAGTGTACTTAAGGAGAGGAAAGCAACAGGACAAGGATAAGCCGGAGTCCCAAACACTTGGTCAAGAGGCCTCTTTGGATCCTCCTCCTAAATCAAGTATTGTTCCACGTTCAACTGTCTCTCTTTTTGTTCCTGTACCCAGCACCCGATCTCTAACTTTGTTTCACTAGATCACTTGTCTCCATCTTTTCGTAGTTTTTCCTCTATTTTGTCTTCAGAATCCATTCCTCGTAGTGTATTAGAGGCTATTACACAACCTCACTGAAAGGCCACAATAAAGGAGGAGATGAGAGCATTTGAGAAAAATCATACTTGGAAAATGGTTAATCTTCCTAGAGGAAAAGAGTCGGTTGGTTGTAAATGGGTGTTCACTGTTAAATATAAAGCTAATGATACCATAGAAAGGTATAAGGCCAGACTTGTTGCGAAGGGTTACACCCAGATGTATGGTATTGACTATTAGGAGACATTCACACCTATGGCCAAGATGAATTCTGTTAGAGTGTATTTCTCTTGCTACCACACAAAGATGGCCATTACACCAGTTTGATGTAAAAAATGTCTTCTTAAATAGAGATTCAGAAGAGAGTTTTTATACAGCCTCCTCCTAATTTTCGACTTCCTAAAGACAAAGGAAAAGTTTGTCAATTGAAGAAGGCCCTATACGGCCTAAAACAATCTCCGAGGGCTTAGTTTGAAAGATTCAGACTTGTTATGGTGAAGTATAGGCACACTCAATGTCAGAGTGATCACACCTTATTTGTTAAATTGGAGCAGAGGAAACTTACAGCCTTGATTGTTTATGTTGATGACATAGTTATCACCAGTAATGATGAGGATGAGGTGAAACTACTAAAGATACAATTAGCCAAGGAGTTTGAAATGAAAGACTTGGGACATTTGAGGTATTTTTTGGGCATTGAAGTTACAAGATCAAAAGGAGTCTTCTTATCCTAAATGAAGTATGTGCTCGATCTTTTAAATGAAACTGGAATGCCTAGCTGCAAATCAACAACGGTTCCCATTGATCTTAATCACCGGCTTAAAGAAGATCAAGATAATTTCCTAATTGATGCAAGGAGATACCAGAGACTTGTGGGACACCTTATATACTTGTCATTAACTAGACTGGACATTGTTTATGCAGTTAGTGTTGTCAGTCAGTTTATGCGTGCTCCTACTCTTACCTATATGGAGGCTACCTATCAAATTCTTAGATATCTCAAGGGTTGTCCAAGGAAAGGAGTTCTTTATTCTTCTCATGGACATCTAAGCGTGGAAGCTTATACCGATGTTGATTAGGCAGGCTCTGTCACTAATCGTCATTCTACTTCAAGCTATTACACCTTTGTAGGAGGCAATTTGGTTACTTGGAGTAAGAAACAGGCGATGGTGGCTAGATTCAATGCCTAAGCATAATTCAGATCCATGGCACATGGTGTTTGTGAACTATTACTGCTAGAAATTCTTATGGCTAAGTTGGGTTTCTCCATATCTCGTCCCATGGTCTTATATTGTGACGACAAAGCTACTATTAGCATTGCATACAATCCAATACAGCATGATAGGATGAAACACATTGAAGTAGATCATCATTTTATTAAAGAGCAACTATAGCGTGGTTATATTTGCACACCCTTTGTGAAGATAGGAGATCAACTGGCAGATGTTCTAACAAAAGGATTACTTGCTATGAGGTTTATTGATGTTGTTGGCAAGCTGGAAATGAGGGATATCTATTTCCCAGCTTGAGGAGGAATGTTGAAATGCAAGGGTATTTGTGTCACTCTTGTATTTCACATATACCGTATACATTACACATACAGTATACCATCTATATATAATAAAGATTTAATGTGTGGTTAGAGGAAATAACTCTAACACACGATTCTCTCTCTCTCATCTTCTTCCTCTTTCTCTCGCCTGTTCATATCTAAACCCTAATCGAATCACACCATAAACTCCAAGTGATCACACACTGTTTATTAAGCATACATTAAAAGGGACAATTGCAGTTATTGTTTATGTGGATGATATAGTTTTCATGGAAGATGACTCAAAAGGGGTACAACAGTTGTAATCTCACTTGGGCAATGAGTTTAAGGTGAAAGATCTGAGAGTATTGAAGTATCTTTTGGGAATAGAAGTTTTTCGTTCAAGAAAAGGTATCTTCATTTTCCAAAGATAATACATCCTAGATTTGCGAACAAAGACAGGGATATTAGGGGCTAGATCTACAGAAATTCCTATTGAAGTAAGTTGGTGACTAATGATCAGGATAGAATACCCATTATTAATGCTAGAAGATACCAAAGACTTGTTGGAAAACTCATATATTTTCCTCTCACGAGGCCCGATATAGGCTTTGTTGTTGGTATAGTCAACCAATTTATGCATGCTCCAAGAACTCCCCATCTAGAGGCTACTTATCATATTCTGAGATACTTGAAGTCAGCTCCAAGAAGAGGTTTGTTGATTGTTGTTTTCCTATAATTGTCATATGAGAGTTGAGGTATACATAGATGCCAATTGGGCAGGCTTAGTCACAAATGGAAGAAGCACCTTAGGTTATTGTTCTTTGGTAGGTGGGAACCATAGAACATGGAGGATTAAGAAGCAATTAGTTGTAGCTAAATCAAGTCCAGAGGCGGAATATCGATCCATAACATATGGTGTGTGTGAAGCTCTATGGTTGAAAACATTACTCAAGGAGATAGGGTGTGATGTATAAGTTCCTATGGGTTTATATTTTGATAACAAGGTTGCTATTAGTATTTCCCATAATCCTGTGCAGCATGATCATACTAAACACATCGAGGTGGATTGACACTTTATCTGAGAAAAATATTGGGTGGTTTGATTTGTACCCTATTCGTCACTATAGAACAACAGCTTGCAGATGTTTTTACCAAAGGAGTAACTAAAGCACGTCTTCATGTGATTATTAGCAAGCTAAACATGTATGATATCCATACTCCAGCTTGAGGGGGAATGTTGAAGTAGTAAGGTAACATATGTGTAAGGGTAAAAGTGGTGAGTGTACTTATGTTACATTTGGTATTACTTGTATACTACCGGTATTCAGCTAGTATACACCATTCAAATAACAAACTCATGCATTGGTAGAGATACTCATACGATTCTGCCCTACTTCTTCCTGCTCTTCTTCTTCTTCTTTTCTCTCTTCTCTAATCTACATACAGCAGATCTATATTATCACTATGCCTGTATTTCATCTAATTCCACTTCATAAATGGGGTTTAACAACTCCCTATTTAGAAATAAATATCTCCAAAAAGAATATGTAAATTTTATGCAAAATGGCAGCTAGAAGGACTAAAGGAAGGCCAAAATTGACTTGGGTTGTAGTAGTAAGCAAAGTTCAAAATGTCGGTGTCGGTGGAAATATCGGTCAGACCAAAATAAGACATATATCGGAAATGTCGGAAATATCGCAAAGAAATATTGTAAAAATTGTGAAAACTTAAGAAACATATTCTAATCTAATTACATATGCACAAAGAAACAAATAGATTCATTAGGAATGATAGTTTATTTTAGTACACTTGTATTTTAATATTCTTTAGAAATACACATTCATACATAATGGTTGACAAAAATATTATAATCTAACCATATAAGCATAAAGGAACAAGTAGATTCTCTTCATTTTCTTCTTTTTTATCTTCAACTTCTTCATCTCCCTCCTTTTACTTTCTTTGAAATTTATCGTTTTTCATGTAATTTTTTATCATAACAACACAATGTCGATATTAGGCAATAATACATCGTGAAAGGGGAATATTTGCTTAAACACATCGACATCGTACATCATATTGACCAAAAAATGAATTTTTAAAATGTACTTAATGTTTCGTGTCGGTATAGGAATATATCGTGTCGGTCTTTGTAGATATGGACATATATCGAAAGATATTTAAGATATTTCGAGATATTTGATACCATGGTAGTAAGAAGAGACATGGCAGCTTTTAATTTAACGGCAAATATGGCCCTAAATAGATCAGAATGGAAGAACAGGATTTGTTTAGCCAACCCCAAATAGTTGGGATAAGGCTGTTTGTTGTTGTTTATGCAAAATGGATATGGAAAAGGAATATGACCAAACCAATTAGAGCATTTAGATTATATGCCATGAACGACTGGATTTGGGCAGTGTTGGAAGAGACAGTTGAGAAGATGCTACACCCTGGTGTCATTGTTTGTCCTAACCAATGGTACGCCATCGGGTTTCTTCAAGAGGTTGATAGGGCTTCATCAAGGCGATCCAATTTATCCCCTTCTATTCCTACTAAGTATTCCCTGCTGGGCTCAAACTGGCCTCTGGCAGTGCAGCCCAGACATAGAACCCCTAGTTGAAACCTTCTCAGGTTATAATTATCCCTCCCCCCCCTCAAAAAAAAAAAAAAAAAACAACCTTTCAGGTGATCAATGTGTTAAGAGCTTCTACCCTTTTTTTTAATGGGAAATAGCATTTGGAGCTGTACAGGTATGTTCACTTGTACCAAATATTTCATGTCAAATGTATTTTAAAGGTGCAAAATAATGAAAATTTTGAAAAAACAATACATGTTCATATAGTAAGAAAATGTTAGACTATTAACTATAAAATCCTATTTGTGTGGGTTTTGATGCGAAAGTGTCTATTGTCATATAGACTAGATCCATACCCAGTTAGCATTCGCTGCTACCTCCTAATGGGGAATAGGCAACAGCCCATGGGCACATTTGTACATGGCATAATAGTCAAAATCTACAGTAGTTGTGACAGAACCATTCCCCAATTTTCTGCCTCACTTAGGACAAACCTAAATCTAATTAGCACCAAAGGCCAATCTTCTAGCACCCTACTTAACCTAGAAGCACAGACTCATCAATGACCGACCACTCTGCTTCTCCTAAAGGCACAGCACCAGTTTATGGAGAAAAAGCATGGAATCATGCCACCTCAATGGAACAAGCAGAACCACCTCTCCTGCAGGCCAGGCCCAGGCCATAAAGACAAGAACCTTGTAGCTTGGACATTATGGACTTGTGACTCACCAAGTGGCTAAGTCCGCCACAGGAGGCTGAGAGTTGGAGTTGGTTGGTATACGTTAAATGTAGTTAGGGCTAGGGTTTGTATGGATGATGAAGAAATGAGAGAGGAAAAGGATGGAGAATGTGAAAGTGTATGTTTCTCAACAATGTATTTAGTATTTATACTTGGTATTTAATGATATATGGCATAGTGTACATGTACAAAAAGACTGAAATACCCTTGTATACACTATACCATTATCGTCCTATACATTACACTTCCCCTCAAGCTGGGGAGAAAATATCCTACATACCCAGGTTGCTCACAATACAAGAAAGTCAGGTACAAGACCCTTTAAAGAGGATGTCTGCAAGTTGGTCCTGTCTTGACAAATGGAGTACAAATAGTGCCAGACTTCAAGTGCCCCTTGATGAAGTGTTGCCATCAACTGATATTGCCGTCCCAATGGGCACAAGACATCAATTCATAATGAAAAGGCAAACCAATGTTTCCCTTATTGCCAAAAAAATAACCCCATGACCAGAAAACATTTATTTAACTCAAAAAAAAAAAAAAAAATCATATGTTGCCTTAATCATCAGTAATGTGATAGGTGTGTGTGCGTGTGCATGCGTGTGCCAGTTCTTGTCCCCTAAACTCCTGGCAGCTGTAGTTTCAACTCCTGAAAGGAAATGAATGAAGAAATAAACAAATCGAAAAAGCAATATGATGACATAAAAAATTGGAAAAGGACACATTTATTCTAGTGACTTCTAAGTACATGATATTAAAGAACAATAAAGTCCTTATTTTCATATACATCACCCAAAATTTTTGATATGCTTAAAGGTGGCCAAGTATTTCACTATTATTCAATAAATGAGAATATTAAATGAAAAAACAATTGATAATGAATGATAAACATCCAAGGATAGGAAGACATGATATTACCAAATTGAGAAAATTGGAGATAGTACAGATAGAATCCAGATCAAGTTTCAAGTTTTAAGAGATTCTCACCAGAAATTGCAGCAGTGTGTTTCCAACCACAGGAGACCTACACATGGGCATTTCGCAAAGGTTAAATTATTAGTTGTTACACAGAGAAGAAACATAAAATAAAATAAAATTTGACCCATTTCTGTATGACATCATTCGAAATTCTTATCCAGCACATAATTGTGTGATTAAGTACAGTACAAACCTTGCATACAGGAAGTTTAAAGAATGGACCTCCAACTCTTTCGGGTATGTGGATGACATCTGTGGAACTGCAATCAAAGAATACATCAATCTGTGAAGATATCCAAATTCAAAAAGTTGGAACTGTAACCATACAGGATAAAAATATGACAAGCCTGCAAACTGAGCTTAATGAACCATTTGAGTGTCAGATACCCGATACCAAGACAGCCATTCTCATTGGAGCCCCATGTGAATAGTTCTCCACCACCTGTCAAAAGCATGAAAATCAGAAAACAATATATTGGAACTGAATATCAAGGGACAGCTTATAGATTGTCAAAAGCATGTAACACGGAATAGTATTTAAATTCAAAATTGAAGGATGGATTATAGAATATCAAAAGAATGCAATGCCAGGAATGATTTATTTGAATTCAAAATCAAAAGACGGAGGTATAATGCATTTACTAGGTGCAAAGACAGAAAAGAGGGGGGTTGTTGAATATTGTCCCTTATTTGGAACTTAACAGAGGTAACAAATGCTCTTGATAATGTGTTGTTTGAAGTATCTTTGTTGAGAGGTATCGATACAATATACCCCTATAAATGATACACTGCTTTGTGGAATAAAAAAGCATAAAAATTCAATATGATTTGATGCTTTATGAGAATTTTTTCAGTTCTGTTTGTTTTTGTATTGTATTTAGGTTATCAGTTTAATATCAACCAAAACAGTTTTAAACAACGCATATACTTTTTAAAACTTTATAAATAGAAGTGAATGTTGCAAGGTTCTGTTTAATATGAACAGATACAGTCTGAAACAAAGCATATTCTTTATATTCCTATATAAAAAAGAAATGATACACCAATAAAAGCTCCTTTCTGAGAACATTTCCAATTTGGGTTTGCTTCTCTCCACGAATTTGGCAGTAGATACTTATATTAAACAGATTACATGCAAATTACAAACCTCTCCATTAAGTTGAAAGTCAGTATTCTTGAAATTCAATGCCTACACACCAGTTGATTTGTTTCTTAGTGAGAACCTTATATTTTTGCCATGATATAGTAAGAAATCCTGATTTCTACAACTTTGTTTAAAAATAAAAATAATTCCCTTTTCAGACTTAATCAAAGATTTTATGCTCTTCAATAATATCTAAGTTTTTCAATGTTCTTTTTAATTTGTAGCATATAAGCTCTTCTTACTATAACTAAAGCATTTCTAGTGTCATCTCCTATTAAAAATTATGTTTCAAAATGTTCTACTCAACTCAACAAAGCCATCTCAATGACTTTAGCTACACAAATCCTATTCTGTCATTCCACTCCATCTAGGATCATACCTTCCATTATATCATAAGCACTTAAATCTCTTTTCACTATTTCAACCCAAGTAATTTTTGACCTCTTTGTCCTTTTCACACCTTATCTTGAACCATCTTACCCCCTCCCTCACCAGTGCAGTCATTGGTCTTTGGAGCACAAAACTGAAGCACTGCAGCCAACTTTCCCTCAATGCATTACCTACTGGGGCTACCCATTTTCCAAATATCGAGTGTCATACAAATCTGTACAATATAAATTGGTATTGAGGAAGGCTGAAAAAAGCACCTATTAATAAATTAAAAAAAAAAAAAAAAAAAGGTTCTGGTATAGTTTCAGTATAGTTTTGGTATCATTTCATTCTTATCGATAGAAAACATACATTTGCCGCAAAAAAATTTACAATGTTGACAACATCGATGATACTAGGATACCACCCATTTTGAAATATATTGAAAACAAACCTTGTCACGACCCGAATCCACGGGCGGTGGAGTGGGCCAGATTTGGATCCATGACATGGGAATGACCCGCCCTGAACCCGTTTCTTATGGCAGAGAGACCAACGAGCTCAGAATGAATTATCGACCCTCTTACCTATTCACATATCATTTTCTAAATAAATTGATTTCCTTATCTTTTCACGTTCATTTTAATCCATTTAAAACAATTACATCGCAATGGAATGTAAATAACCATCATGATTCAAAGTAACAGCAACGGAAATAATAACATCAAGTTCAAATATCCTAAAATCTAAAATAGGGGTCTCAACATGCCTATGAAAGAATATATACAAATCCCTACTCAAAATGGCATATCCAAAGTACTAAAAGAAAGATACATCTCTATCAAGTGAACTAAAGATAAAATGGAGCGTCACATCTTTGGTCCCAAAACCCCTCCAATCATCTCATCTTGCCGCATCCCAAACAGCCTCTACAAACATCTGTCTTTCAAGACTCCAGCTAAGAGTGGTGCCAATTTGAGTAAACTTGACAAGCTTAGTAGAAGGATATGTAGTTTATACAACACAAAAGAAAGATAAAGTTAATCACTGTAGCAAAAGGAAAAAAAAACTAAGGAATCAAAGTAGAGATCGGAATACATCAAATTTACTAAACATGTATCCCTACAATGAATCAAGTATGCACATGTCACAAGATAACCACAAGAGAGTCCAAAGTGAACCAAACTGAATTCTGCATATGCCACATGCTAAGTATTATATGTACATGTCAAGTGCTACATTCTACATACCACATGTCAACCCATAAAGAGTCTCTATCACATAACAAAATCTAATGTAGATAAAACATGAAAAGCCTCCATCAAATTCAAAACATATGATCCATGTGAGGGCCTCTAACGAAACAAATTACATAACTCATATAAGAGTCTCCAACAAAACAAATCACATAACCTATATAAGGGTCTCTGTTATAACATATCATAAAACATATATTGGATCACTAGGGCCGTCTTCACCTATTAATGTGACTCAGTGATTGGTACCTAAAGCCATAAAGGTTAACCCACAAAAGGGGTCTCTGGGGTCATAAGACCAATGGGCACAACGGCTATCTTCACCTAGTAACGTGATCCGGTGATTGGGTACCTAAAGCCATAAAGGCTAACCCACAAAAGGGGTCTCTAGGGGTCATAAGGCTAATGGACATGACGGCCGTCTTCACCTATTAATGTGACCCGGTGAGTGGGTACATGATGGCACCATTTATAAAGCCCGATGACTAGACATACACATAAAAGACCACAAGGGTCAACCCACAAAGGGGTATGCAGACCTAAGAAGGGCAACCCATATAGGGTTTATGGGGCTACGTCTAGCCAACCCATATAAAGGTCTTTGGGGTCATAAAGACCATGCACATATAAAGGTCATGAGGACCAATCCACTTAGAGGTCTCCGAGCCCAAAAGGGCATATTCTCACATAGGGGTATCATATCAAATGCTCACATTCAAAACCATGATTTTGTAAAGTAAAGTAAATACTAAATAAGTCTGTCATTTAAAATATCTACATGTTCTATCTCATGAAAAGTCCAAAGACTGAAGGAAAAAAAATCATATGAAGGAACCACATGCTAACATGCAAGTAGAGATGTTTGACCTAAATCTATGGACATATGGGATGCCCATAAGTGTAAAATAGTTTTATACAGATTTTCATAAAGGGTAAAAACCAAGTATCTCAAATTCTTTAAAACTCATGTAAAAGTATAAATAAAATCCCTTGAAAACATTAGAGTAAACCATGCCAAGGACACCCTACTCATGACACCACCAACTCTCAAATGATGCAAACCCAAAGTATTTACACCTGGATTCTAAGATCCTAACATGGGAATCCATAGAATATCACAATTTTTTGTAGACTAACATGAATTTGAAGGAATTCATCAACGACCACATCAAGAAAGGCAACATATGCATTCCATACATACAAACCAAAGATCAACTTGTAGATGTCTTCACAAAAGGCCTTGGAGGAGAGCATTTTATGTCACTCATTAGCAAGCTGGGAATAATTGATATGTATTCCTCAGCTTGAAGGGGAGTGTTGTATATCGTAAAGGGTATTATAGACACATACCTATAGTATACTACATGTATGGTGTATCAATCAAGGTTTTAATATAAATACTAATGTATGAGAACACAACTCTCATCCGAATGATCCCAAACTTCTCTTCTTTTCTCTCTCTCTTCTTATTCTGGTTCATTTATTGTCAACATGGTATCAGAGTAGGTTTGGTCATGAATTCAAATCCCGGTGGAAGTATTTTCCCGGATGTAGTGTTGTGTGCATGTATACACATTGTGTCGACCCATGCCTAGCTCCCCAAGTGTGTTTCCATAAAAGAACAGTGTTCCTCCTGAGGGAGGTGTTGAAGTATATTAATTTGTGTATCTCCTAACACCTTAAGGTTTTAGGAGAGTTGGTTAGTTTATTGTCAACACAATAAATTTATGCAAGGAATCCAAAGGCATCCAATAAACATGTAAATAATAAGAAAAATATGTAAGAGTCATTTTATCAGAGGGTGCGACTAATGGCACCCCCAAAAGTACTCACCACACCCTTTTTTTTCTTTGGTTTTCCCTTTATACCCTTCCCCTACAACCTCCCCTACCTACAATACCCTCCCCTTCATCTTCCTCTCCTCTCCAGCGCCAGCGACAACCCACCCCCTCCCCCTTCGGCGACAACCCTCCTCCTCTCCTTCTTTCTCTCTCCCTCTCTCCAGTGCCTCGCTTTCTCTCCTCTCCCTCCCTCTCTTCCTCTTCCTCTCTCTCCCTCTCTTTTCCTCCCTCTCTTTCTCCCTCTCCCCTGCTTTTTTTTTCCTGCCATTCGAGATTGCACATCCATGCAGGTGCCCACTTGTTCGAACCTTCACATCCGTGCAAGGGTGCCTGCCTAGACCTACACCTCTGAACGGCGAGAAAAAAAACAAGGGAGAGGGAGAAAGAGAGAGAGAGAGGAAGAGAGGGAGAAAGAGGGATTCGTCAGGGAGAGAGGGAGGAGGGAGGAGGGGTATTTGGAGGAGAGAGGGAGGAGTGGTACTTTGGGAGGGGATAAAAAAAAGGGGGGGTGGTGAGTGGTTTTAAGGGTGTCATTAGTTATCCCTTTATCAAACATGTAGAGTGCAAGAATTAGAAAACAAAGAAGAAACCCAATCTTCACCATGATAACCACTCCAATCCCTACAACACAAGTGAATCAAGATCTCAAACTCCTTCACATATGTTAAAGATCATACAAACCATCCCACAAAGCTCCATCCACAATAACACAACTCCACAACCCAAGAACATCATGGAACTCAACAAAGAAATACTAACTATCATGCTCATACCAAAGAAAACATGATCCATCACTAAGAACTCAACATTTTCAAAGGAAATAGAGATGAATCTACCAAAACATAACTCACAAACATCAAATCTAAGATCCTAGGAAAGGAAAGTGAGGATAAATTGTATATCCACTCACATAATCTATGAAATCAAGGTTCTACATAAGTAATCATGCTCCCAAGGAATAGATGTAAATCCACTAAGCCCAAGATCATTTTACACAAATCTAAGATCCTAAAGGGAAAAAAAGTGTGCATAAACAACATATCCACTCACCCAAACCTTTTACTCCTCTTGAAGTGGAATCTCCTCCAAAACCCTTTTGCCCTTGTCAATCCCTCCTTCCTCTATAAGCAAACAAAGTATTCCATAAACTAAGTTGGAGAAATAGCAATTTATACTCATTTAGGCTAAATCTAGAAAGAAAAGCATTTATCCTAACAAATTTTTAAGATTGGAAGTAAACTTACCAAATTGGGGAAAATATCCCTCTTCCTCTCTTAAGCTTCTCTAATCTCTCTAACATTTATTTTTTTTGTTCCAAATGACCAAAGTGAGGTCTTAGAGGTGTTATAACTCATCTAAGATAAGATCTCATGTGTAGAGGTCTAATGGATGAAAATCACGTAAAAAATGACATAAAATTGAAATTTTCAAAAAAATCATCATTTACAGGCATGATCGATCATGAAGTTGGTGATCAATTACACTCGAGATCAATCATGAGATTGGTGATTGATCACGGGCTTCCAGAAAAGACCCAAGGGCTTTACCCCTTCTTTCGTAATCGATCACGCCAAAATCTGGATTTCGTAATCTATCATAGAATCAGTGATTGATCACGCTTCGCACAAAAAAAAATTACAAACACTTTCCGCTAAAATGGCCATAACTTTCTCTACAAAACTTCGAATAACGAATCGTTTGAGGCGTTAGAAAGTAGACTTGAAGACCTTTCCAATGAAGAATGAATCATCCTCAAATTGTATTGAGATTGGTGCAAGTGTGCCTATAAAGTTACACCAATTACACTCTTGGATCAACTTTAGAATTTGGCTAGTTCATTGTCTAACTTGGGTCCTACACTTTTAAGTCAGTCCAAAAGGTTTCTAAACCATTATAGGGTTTGTTTAAAATATATGAAATGACAATTTTACCTTTATGGGACAAAATTATAGTTTTAGCCTTTAAATGCAATGCAGGGTATTACAAACCCACTTTTGTTTTGGTAGACACAAAATCAAATACTCCATTTGATTTCATTTGGATCAAAAATAAAGATTTGGCTTTGGATCCAAGGATCAAATCCAAGACCCCAAATTTCAAGAACTTTGGTAAGGTCTAAACTATCTTTTAAGGCTAGATTTTTTATATGTTGCATGTTTTTGCCTGATTTAACACTTTCATGGAGCTAGAAATTTTCATACATAATATAAAATTTGAGAAATCAAACCAAATGGGCATGATTTGGTCTAATAATTTTATGAGATATATGATGTAGGACCACCTAAGGATACTGTAAACACGCAGAGAATGGACCCAAATGAAGTCTAAAACAAGACTAGAAAAAAAAAACCCAAGTGAATAAATTTATTAGGGTTTCAACACATTGCCAAATCAAAAACCTCAAATCTCGACAAAAGTTTGGATGAGTTTCAACCAAGTCTAGGAATGTCAGAATGGTTTGAAATTTTATATGGCAATAGATTAGGGATGAAGAAAAAATTCAGATTAAAGGGATGAGTAAAGTGCAAAAACTCATCAAAACTCAGGTTTGTCTCTAGTGACTCAGCAGGTCAGCAAATTAAAGAGCATAACAGAATATGATAAAAAAAGCTCTAAATGTCATAAAAGTTGGCAAGCAACTAAAATAGGAATTAAACAATAAAGTCAGAAAATTTTGATGGATTACAACAAGTATTGATCAAACTTGCAGAAATCAAATTGATGCCAAGAAATATAGCATCAAACTAGAAAATTTGAATGGGGTTAAATGAAATAATAGAAGAGAAAAAGAATTAGGGACTGTGAATAGTAACACTTGAACAGTATTATAATAAGAGAAAAAGAAGAAGAAACAGACGTGTTAGCAGAACCAACCACTAACAGGGTTTTGTAGCAGCACCAACTATCTACATGAGATCCCATAGCACCAACCATTGGGAAAGAAGAAACACTAACTTCAACTTAGGGTTTCAATAACTGTTATCATAAAATTCTCTATTCCATTCATTGGGGTTGGGGTGATTTACATAGACTACAAAATTAGAATTTTTAAAAACCCATATTCCCTCCCAATATGCAACCTCCTAATTTCCTAAAGTTGACCCTCATGTATTACTAAAGACTCAAGATCTCACTTGCTAGAACAAGAAAACTACTTAAAACCTAACCTTGTAGACCAAACAATATTAAACTTAAAACTTTCCCAGATCAAATAAATCTTTCTAAAAACTTTATCCACATTACACACTGATACTCCTTTAGTATTTTGGTCATAACTTTCATAAATCACATCGGATTTGTGAAATTTTAGTCTATTTGGAAATGTAACTGAATAACCTTTCTAAAAACACCAAAATTGAGCCAAAAAGGCAAGTTTTAACCTTAGAAAACTTGGGCTCAAAGTAAGTTACAGGATTACAATAAGTAAAACCCTAATTTAATGTTGGCTTTCAAGCCTTATTACAAAAAAAAAAAGGCAAATAAAATAAATTTCCTACTCCACCCTTATTAATCATCCATGATAATCTAATTTCTTTTTGTTCCTCATGAATTCTCCCATGTGTGTATATATATATATATATATATATATATATATATATATTGTAAAATAAAAAGTTAATAGTGGAGAATAAAAGAAAACATATAGTGTATGTTCTACTATTTTTTTCCCACATTTTATTGTAATTTTTAATTTATATATTTTTAATAAAAAAATAAGGATTTGAAACCAAAGTAGAAATTCATAGTTTTAGAGATTTATATGTTAGGATTTCAAGTAGAAGGAGAGAAGAAGAAGAAAAATTAGGGAGAATACATATGGAGAGTGTAGAGAGTCATCTCATATACTTTGCTTCATATATCAAAATAGTAAAATACATTTATGGGTATTTACAAGTATACCCAATACTGCACAAAGATATATGTACCCTTACATATTGTATTCTAAACACATGTATATCAACACTCCTCCTCAAGCTGATATGTAAATATTGTCCATTCCTAACTTGCCAACAATCCTATTAAAATTGAGACTGCATATTAAAATTAAGACTGCATAGGTCTTTGGTGAACACATGATGTCGAATAGATAGCACAAGATTTCCTTGAGTAGAAGAACTGACATAAGTTTACACACAAAAAAGGCAAAAAGCTCTAGTAGAAATCAGTAGCCCCGATAACAGAATTGCATGAAATTTGGTGAGTTTAAGCGAAATTTCGCGAGGATCAAAACTCATCGCTTCGCCATGAGCACAACCACTTTTTGCATAAATTCCTTCGTTAAGGCCATCAAATCAGCGTTTTTGCTATTTTTAGTAATTTTCCTTTTCACAATAACTTTCTATTTAGAAGTCAAAATAAGATCCCATTTGTTCTAGGATGTTTCTTAGTGATAGTAGTATTTGATTTTGTTAGTAACTCAAGTTTTCTATTTTTTGAAAAATTTACCAAATTAGTCTAATTTCGTGCCTAACACGAATTAGGGTTTCTTTTCTCTATTTAAAGCATTGTAGCCTTCAAGGCAATTCAGTTTT
>JAOXJP010269390.1:0-13309 GCA_025762735.1 Platanus orientalis | reverse complement strand
TCATCATTGAAGGCCTCAAACTATATGTAGGTGGCAACCACCTCATTTGCAGCCTTTTCCTTCATAGCCTCCTATTGGGACCTCATCTTGTCCAGAGACGTCTGTAAAATGACAGCAGCAACTCTCTCTCCCTTAGCCTCATCCCGAGCCTCCTCCAATGCAGCCTTGGTGCCTTTGAGCCTATGTTCAGTCTCGACTAGCTTGTCCCTCAGAGCTTTCCGCTCAACCTCTACATCGAATAACTTCTCTTTGAGGTCCTTGGCATAATTGTCAATGGCGAGTTGATGATTAGCAGGGCAGTCACTTTTGTCAACACCTGCAACAAGGATGCTCAGTAAGGCGAAACGAAGGGACTCGATTCATTAAAAAAAAGAAAAAAAGGAAAGTTTACCCTCCCAACGTCAAAAAGGGTGCTTCAGGCTAGAGCTTCAGTGTTGTTGGGCTAGAGGCTTTTCAGGTCCTATTCAGAGATGACTGAGCGCAGATGACCGACAGCCTTGATCTCCTCAGCCAATAGAGAAGGAACGACTTTCTCCTTTCCCTTAGACGAACCCTCCGCATTGTACGAAGGGAGATCTTTGATGCACTCATCGAAGGAAGGAATAGAGTCCAAAGCCACCTCCAAGTCAACGATTGAAACAGAAGGCCGCGCAATCAATGTGGGGGCCAGTAGAGGAGTCGACCCAGGATGATCTTTCTCCACTGAACGGTGTTATGAAAACCTTGGTCTTTTCTGAGAGCTGCCGGGGGTGGACTTAGTTATCACTCTCTTCAAAGAAGATTTCGAGGGTATGGCTGACATATCTGCAAATGTAAGTGAACGATTAAAAAAAGAAAAAAAAGAAAAGGAGTCAAGCTAGGTGCTTGACCGATTGGAATAGAAGATGAGCCAGATGTTTGACCGACTGGAACAGAAGAAGAGGCCAGCGTCTGACCCGTTGGGAGTCTGGATGACGGAAGCTCTGGACCGAACAAATATGTGGAGAGGGACTCAGATTTCACCAACAGAGGATATTCTTGGACTGGGTGCACGAAAGTCCTTTCCAACTTTCTCAGTTGAGTAGCAAATAGGGGACGCTCGGCTTATGCTACAAAAACTGGGAACATCAGAGCGACCAAATAGATAAAGAACGAGGAAGGCTAATACAACTAAGAATTACCTCTTGCACGCGGCTCGTCCCATATCTTGGGAACTGTTTGGATCCGATCACAAGGCGGCTCCCATGGGAGCGACTCTAAGCCATTTCTTGACTCAAAAAAGAATTTATTTTTCCAACCCCTATTTGACGTTGGAAGACCTGTGATTAAGGCTCGGTCAGGCACCCTGACAGTGAAGTACCACCACCCTGAATGCATCTCCACTGCCTTGTAGCAATAGAGGAACTCAGGTCTGGTGATGTGATCCTGACTGCCACTGCAGGCAGGCCACAGTACCATGTAGGCTATCAGGATCCTCCACGAGTTGGGCATGATCTGGTCGGGAGCTAGACGAAGGTGGGTGAGGAGCTGATGGACGAATAAAGGAATTGAGAACCATAAACCGGCCTCTAGAGCCTGTTTAAAGATAGCAACTTCCCCCGGAAGACAAGAACAAGCCCACTCATCGAAAGCCTGGACCCTCAAGCTGATTGACTCGGGTATCTGATAAACTTGGTAAAAACCCTCTAGTCGAGGCCTTGACAAGGTAGAAAGGATGCCCTCAGCAGCATATGGCACGTTAGCAAACCGATCCGACCTAAGCGGTGATGAAGGATGAACCGAGTTAGGGGAGTCAGCCCAGACAAGGTTCTCATTAAGGGCTATAACAGACTTGGTTGACTCAGAAGAATGGTCCATTTGATCGAGGGCGTATATAACGCCCACTGAAGGGCCTATTGCCACTAAGAAATGACCGAAAACACCACCTAAAGAGGACAAGTCGAACCTTATGGTACTCAGGTTTGATGAATGTCGATGGGTACGGAGGTAGTAGCAAAGGCGGACAACATGGAACCCGAAGGGCTCTTCGGTAGGGTCCAGTGGGAAATTTTAAAAGCTACGACCAGGGATCAAGAATCCCATTAACTGGAAGAAGAACGAAAAGTAGAGGCTATGACCCGGAAATAGCACCAGGAACCCAACAAAAAAAAGAGGAAGGAGAGAAGAACAAACAGAAGAACCAGGAAAAGGGGCAGAACAGAGAATACTTGAGCTCTTTTTCGGCAAACGATCTCCTCGGCGTAATGCAGACACGAACAAGGATGCTCTACCCAGGAAGAAATGAGGTTAATTCAGAACGAAGCAAAAAATTGAAAAAGAAAGCGAACCAGCCCTTATATATATATATACCATTCGAGTTATCCCGGACTGTCGGATCATCTTAGTGACCCCTAGCCGTCAGATTAAAGCGTGGTTCGAGAGAAAATGGCTACCAACCCATACGTCTTGTCTTCATTAATGGCATGGGAATCGAGGAGGCAAAGACGAAGTGCTAACACCCTAATTGACTCAGCTTCTTATATTCCCCATGTCCACTTGTACTAACGGACAAGAGGAATAGGAGGGTCATATGATGATGAAGTATGTGGATCCGTGATGGCTGAGCCGATTAACCAAGCGAACCCCTATGGTCCATCCGGTTCGTTAAGCAACCCACTATATGTCATAGTGTTGGATTTCGATTCCCAATCAACCAAGCAGAGAGGAGAATACTGATCGACCCATCAGAAAGGATGACTACCGACCGACCCAACCGATAATGAGATTGCCGACCGATCCATCAGAGAGAAAAGTTGACGACCGACTTGTTAGAGATGTAGAGTACTGACCGACCCCTATTGTCTCTCAACGGACTCATTGATCTAAGAGATGGCCGCCCATTGCTCTCGAGACAATAGATAAACGATGATACTCGAGTAGACCGTGAGTAAGAAAAGCGGTTACGAGATGTAGAATATGGTAGAGTAACAACCAACCCAATACTGACACGTGTGTTACCCTTCCATTTTCCGGTAACCAACTCAAAGAATATTCGAGTAGGGAGGGAAGAAAATGAGATAAAAGGGGAAAAGGACCCCTGAAGACGAGGTAAATATAATCAATCACTTCTGAGAGAAGAATTTCATTCTTTCAGTTTTTCTAGTCCCCGACTTAGATGTTGGAGAGGTGTTGGTCGGCGCCACACTGACGTCATCTTCCTGTTAGTGTGCAGGTACAACCCGGATTCTAGATCGAGGGATATCATTGGATCATCTGAGGGATCCAATTCGGGAGTGATCCAATTCGGGCATCATCAAGTGCAATTACCATATGCTGATTCATAAGCATGTATGTGTCATTCACATTTGGGATTGGGTCATCAACCAAAGAAGATGAGATCTTAGAAGCCGGTGTCGAGGTTGCTGGACCTTCTGACGATTGTTTTACAATCAAGTTGCGTCAGGGAGGGTAGTACTACCAACCCGTTCGACTACAATACAACAGGAAGAAGGCAGCATTAGTGTATTATTTGCATAGGATCTTGGCTCGAGCTCCCCAACTTCAGGTCCAAAGCATGGAAATGGGTCACCATCCTCAATCCCACCAATGAGAGATGCCTTTTGAAACCATCACTACCTACTGTGTACAACTCCTACTTCAGTTTGGCGATCCATAGTCCTCGCACATCGACAGGATTAAGGTCTTGGCAGCAATAAAATAAAATAAAAAATTAAAGATATAGCATGAGCTGTGAATGGTTGTCAAAGGAATGACATCTTGGTCATTGACCTCTAAGTATTGTTTGATTGTCTACGTCGACACCAACCACATGGATATGTATTTATTGTTGGTCACATGAAATCTGTTGTTGAGAATGGTTATAATACGTGATGACCGGCTCTCAAATCCATGGTGACGAGTGAAGTGAAAGAGTTGCTGCACTAAGATGCATGACCCAAGCTTCTGTACCACCACATCCAACATCGTTGTGACCTCAGGCATAAGGAGATGCATGTGTTTAGTTAGACTTCAAAGAGTGCAATGGTTGGGCCAAGTGCCTTCAATCAATGAAGGCTGTCAATTCTATCGGGTGCATATAGCCTATGACTCGCCACAACCTATGATTCATGGTAAACCCTCAGATAGATGCTAGTCCCACAAGTTTTGTCACGGAAGAAGAAATCAAGTCTATCAAATATGGACATTCCTCATCCACAAGTTCGCATCACACTTTACAAAACGACGATTCCTATGAAATGACAACTTGAGGATATGACAATATCACCTAGGGCTTTTGTCATCACTACCTCGAAGAGGCGTCTGTAGGTTCTTAAAAATTTGTGTAAGTTGCAAATAAGGGCCTACACCCATGAAAATTATAGTAAGTGTTTGAAGACTACAAATGGGCTTAAAAACCGTATGGATAACTCACTACAACATAAATCCGGGGGTTCATAAACAATAACCCATGGGTTGCAAATCCAAGTGTTCAAAGACCATTATTGGGCCCACAACCTAAGAAAAGTAATTGGGTCCATTCAATCTCTTCTCAGAAGAGATAAATATCAAGAAAGATATGAATCTTATCTTTAAAGGTTGGTTGTACATGCAACAACTTTATAACCTAAGAGAAATCGGAGCTTTATCCAATCTTCTATCAAAATAAGACATAGAGATCAAATGAGATAAAATCATCTTATGTGTTGACAAGTGGCACAAGGCTTCCCATCAATCAAGATTTCTAGAGTCTATAAATACCCAATACTTGAACTTGAAATAAATTAGATTCACAAACTCTCAAGAGCTCTTAACTAAAGTTCTTCTCCAAGAATCTTTTCAAGAGTGAAGACTAAAGTGAAAAAAATCTGCACAAATATTAAAAACACTTGGAAATCAATTCTTCAAAGAAGATCAAGCCACACAAATGCCCTTTTAGAAGAAACACCCCTTTCACAACCGAGAAAATGCAAAGCACAGAGTGAAAAAGAGCTACATCAACACAACTAAAGCTGAGAAACATACCATCAGGCCCTCACCTTCAACATTAATGATTAATCAGAAGTCACACTCGCTTAAAGAGTGTAATCCAAGAGAGTTCTACCCATTTAATCATTATTTGTAGTTTTAATATGCCTTCACATTTTTTGTTTATTCCATACATGAAATTTGTGTTGACATGTTCCTTGGGTGGAAGGCAAAATTGGGTTTATTTAAAGGGAAAGGCATAGCTTAGTTTGAGTTTGTTTGCTGGTTGAGCTGTGTTCAGAGTAGTCTAAAGCTGTAGATGTCTCAAGATTAGGTGTATGTGTTGCTGCTTGGGCCAAGCAAGGGTCCATGCGTGGACATTGGTGTATAACAAATTATGCACATAAACAATAGATAGTGTATGAAGGAGTGTTTGTGTGCAACGGAGCGCATAACATGACACTTAAAGTGCCTTGAAGATCAGGATTGTTCGAAGAGCAGACAATGTATAGAGTTTTTGAGCTGAGTTCACTGTGGTACTGAGAGATGTATGGGGGTAATCGGGGCACAAGGGACGGGTGTGCAAGCCAATGGTGAACGCTTGGTGTTGTATTGATGAGGGCGTCAACCAGACAAGTGGGGGAGAATTTTACGAATAAGTATTTTGGCATGTGCATGGGCATGGTGGCTTTTGGTGTTGGCACAATAGTTGTTTCATAAATAGTGCATGATGACAATCTCGTAAATAGGCTAGTATGATTTTTTGGGGGGTAGGACATTCTCTTCTGGCAATGGGTGAAAAGCTTAGCGTACACCATTTAAGTGTCATTTTCTCCCAATCAATAAATGAACAATTATTTCTCAAGGGATTCTTTTCTAATTTTGTGAAAGAATATGCAAATGTAGGGTGTTACATTCCCCCCCTTAAAACACAATTTAGTCCTCTAAATTTCCTAGTATCTTAGTTTGAAATAGTATTGGGTACTTTCTTTCTTCACTTCCTATAGCATTTGGACTGGCCACTAAGTCCCTATGTTGTCAACTCAGGCTAACCTAGAGTACTAATTACCACTTCTTATAAATGAATACATGTGGGGTTACTCTCCCTTGAACTATTACATGTGGGAACACTTTTCCTAGAACAAACACAAATGTGATCACTTTCCCCTAAGATGAATGCATATGAGATAACTCCTCCCAATGAATGCTACTGGGATAACTCCTATTGATATATATGCAAGTGGGATAACTCCTCCCAATGATGAATATGTATGACAACTCCTCACAAAAATATGTTAGTGGGATAACTCCTCCTAATAAATATACAAGTGGGATAACTCTTCTTAGACTGAATGCATGTTCATGGGAAAACTACTCCCTAAAGGTCTTTAGCGGATTTTCACTTTTCAAAGGAGTACTCTGGGTTGATCCAACCCTTCAATAATATTTCCTAATAAGTTGCCTAAATGAAAAATGATGTATGCTTACTCCGGATCAATACTACTCCCCCTATTAGCAGTAACTATCTCAAACCCATACCAAAGAGATCATATATCTATCCCTAATTGGGTTGTATGCACACACAATATGCCTATATATATATATATATATATATATATATATATAATAGGGTAGGGACCAAAAGTATAGACTCGCAAAGTACTAAGGTACAAAAAATACCTTTCTCTACTCCAGATGCTTCCATGTCCATTCTTGTCATAGCATAGATTTGGCCTTGACACGTAGGCTTACCATCGGCAATCCCTGCCGAATGTTGTTGTTGTTGCCCTTGAGGTTGTGGCAATTGCACGTGTAGCTGTTGACATGACTGTTGCTACATCTGACTTTGTTGTTGTTGTTGTTGCTTTAAAGGGAAATCTTGAGCAATGTGTCCTACTTCATAGTATAAACATGCTCTAGTGTCTCATGGACACTGTGGCGAATTATATCTCCTACATTTGGAGCAAACTTTGACTTTCTTTTCATTAACAGCCTATCTCTTGTACATTTCAACACCATTGTTCTTGACTTCACTGGCCCTTCCCTGGGTGGATCATTTCTTCCCCTAATCCTTAATCCTTTGAAACTCTTCGCATTCCCTTTCCACCACCTTAGCAGTCTCTACAACTTCAGAAAAAGTCTTCAACCTTATGGTTGCCATCCGACTCTTTATGTTTAGGCACAACCCTCTCTGAATTTTTTTTGCTTTCCTTTCCTTGTCATTGGTGATATGAGGAGAAAATTGGGCCAATTCCGTAAACTTGGCCATGTACTAGAGGACCATCGTAATCCCTTGGATTAACTCCATGAATTCCAACTCTTTTTCATCATGCATGCTTTTCGGGAAATAATTCTCACGAAATGCTTATAGGAAAATGGTCCAAGAGTCCGGTTCATCATCTTCTACTTGTAATGTTTTCCCGAAAGATCTCCACCAATGCTTTGCCTCCCTTTTCAATATAAAAGTGGTAAAAGAGGCTTTATGTCCTTCCGTACATTCTATCACATCAAAAATCTTCTCCATTTGCATTTTTCAAGTTTCCGTTTTCACAGGATCTGATGTACCATTGATTTTGAGTAGCCCCATCCTCTTGAACTGTTCAATCGCATCACCTCTAACATAAAAATTTATTTCCTTGGCATTCTCTCCAGCATTCACATGCCATTCTACCATTTCAACAAGATTCCTGACAGCCCTTCAAAATCCATTAACATCCTTAGATTCGGGCTATGAAGTGGATGGGGCAGATCTATGTGGCGTCATTTTTCTCCTAAAAGTCATCAAACAAACATAATGTTAAGCTTCTTAATAATCATATCACTCCATAACATGTCAGATTATGTAATCATTTATCCACTTATATCATGACATCATCTAGTCACTTTAAACCCCACTAATATTCTACAAGATCATATCCTAATGTTTCACTTCTGCAACTTTCTAGTTCAAACTGTGTACAGGATTTAAATCAAACCTATGGCTCGGACTTTACTTAGTCCCCTAGAACACAAAACCTAAAGCTCTAATACCATCATTGTCACACCCCCATTGGGGTTCTGGAATCTCAGAGTGGACAGTAAAACATACATCCTTAATCTGATACCATCTAAATTTGCATATAAATTTCTTTCTCATTTACATACAAATACGTAGTGGAATTTCAATCGAAAATATTCATCCTTTTTCATATCCATTAATAAGTCCAACATTCCAATTCCATTCATCCATCCATAGTATAATATGGCTAAAATTCATTCATCCATAGTCTAACATTCTAATTAATGAATCAATGTAACTAATTAAAGTCTTTCAATTTAATGGGATCTATAACTAATGAATTACAACCCATTAAATTAACTTATAACAATAATCCAAAATAAATCACATGATAATTCCTCCCATAACTAAATGCATGCGGGATAACTCATCCCATAACTAAATGGGCATATGAATATATACTGAGTATCTACATCATGTACAACTCACAAGGGGTATCCGAACTTAAAAAGGTCTCTAAACCCTAAGGCTAACCCATAAAGGGTCTCCTAACTTATTCAAAACAGAGCATAAACATATAATCTTTCAAAACAACTATGCTTTGGTACTAATACTTCAAAATATCAAGGCAGGTCAGGTCAGATTTCTTTTAACTAATCTGAAAACAAATTTATATAATTTCTAACAATTTATATCACTTTAAAGCAAAATTGGAATCAAGATGTTTGAACCACCTAAAGGCACATGTACTACAGGTATCACGGTACAAATAAGAATACTTGTTTGTCAATTCAAAAGATCAATAATGGTTTTGGCAAAATTCTAAGAAACCTTATAGATATGAAATCATGTAGCTTGCTGAAAAATCCCCCTTTCTACGATATATAGTTTAGAGAAACAAATAACTAAAGGAAATCTTAATACAATTTTACGGAGGCTTCATTTTTTTGAAATCATTCCAATAACTTGTTTAAATCAATGTACATCCCTTTGAAAATTTGTTATTAAACATAGCTTTAAACCCAAATTATGAAGTATTAGACATTTTCAGTAAAAGAGCAACAAAAGCATGCAAAATAGTTTATAAGTACGAATCAAAGAAATATTATATGAACCTAAAGATTGAAAAAATTGTATATTATGTAGGATTACTTACCTTCTTATAGAAATCAGAATCCCAAAGCCTTTTTCGAATCATTTCATTCTTCTTAGGTTTTTCACTTTTCGAGCCGTTCAAAACTAATGTCAAAACTCAAATTTCTTGTCTCTTCTTAGTTCTTAATTATTTATAGCCTAAAAGGCAACCATAATCCTAAAAGACGTGTTTACATAGGTCTCTTGAGACAAATCTTGAAAAATTGCACAAAATGAAGTTTCCAAAAATCACAAAATTCATTTTTTCTGCCATCTTGACTTATCAGGATTTTCTTTCTCGGTCAGGATTTCTTGACCGATCAGACACAGAGCCAATTTTGTCCTTGGAACCCACCCATATATCTTTACATGTCTCATGGCTGATTGCAGGATTTGTTAGACTTTTTTTAAAAAATAAAAAATAAAAAATCTTAAGCCTATGAAAATCCCCCATTTAAGTCTTATTTGCATTCATTCAATAAATGAACAATTATTTCTGAAGGGACTTTTTTTTAATTTTGTGAAAGAATATGTAAGCAAATGTGGAGTGTTGCAGCGGGGGTCAATTACATCATCGATGTGGAATGACTTTCTAAATGAATGAGAAGAGTGGTGATCGGTGGTGTCAGCCGTTTGGGAGGCAGCTGAGGGAAGCGGAAAAGATTATATACGGAAATCTGCTTTTCCTGATATATTAGGATGGCATTAGGGGATGGACACAGCAGTGTTGAAAAGTGATAGTCACTTTTAGGTACTGATACTCAGCCCCCTTATGTCATCCTAATACATTAGGAAAAGAAAATTTCTGTACCTAATCCCAGCCCCGAGGAAAGGGGGGTGGGGAAATCGTCTAGTGTTCCAAATCCCTCTACAGTCCAATCATAGATATAAATGTGAGTGTGATTGACTGAAGTTCAAAATTCAAATTTCGGCAGAAAACAAAGCCACCCACATGTGTGGCTGTGATAGGACCATTTGGAGTGTAAAAGGATTTGAAAATGTAGTTGATTTCCTCGAGGGGAAGGAGGGGGGCGGGGGGTATAGATGTTGGAAGAGGGTGAGTTGATTTTGAATCACACTGTTTGCAGCAGTCATGTCCTTTCTTGCAAAAACAAGTGAGGGTCCGTCTTGCATCAAAGAGGATGTGACACATGGTGAAAAAAAGGTTAACCTTCGTCAAGATTGTTATAAAGTAAAGTGACTAGTAAAATTGTTCCCCTAACCTTGGTTAAAGTTAACCTTTTTCTTGCCATATGTTGCATCCTCCTTCATGCAAGACAGAGTCTCTCTTGCTTTTGCACAGAGGATCAAGAGTCGTTTTAGTGGGTGGTGGTGGGATTACATCAATTATTCTGCCTTGCTCCTGTATATGGCTCAGGTGAGGTGTAACCCCCAAGGTTAGGACAAGGTCCGATTGACATTAGGGATAGACACATCAGCACCGGAAAGGTTATTTACACTTTTTGAGGATGCTTTTCACTTTTTGGCACTGAAATGCTTGGTGTCTGATGTCAATTGGACCTTATCCTGACTTCGAGAGTTGCACCTAATCCTTTGGGCCTGCATACTGCATTCATTTTGTGCAACTTATGCAGGGCAGCATTTAAAAGATGGTCAATGCTCATGAGTTAGCCAAGAACTCGATGAAGTAAAGGTGCAGGCGAATGTAATGCAAACTGGTGTCTATCTGGATTTATAGTCACGTTAGTCAAGTCTAGCTGAAATGCTAGGCAGAACGAGTATAAGGACCTCCAAAAAATCAATCTCTTTTTGTCGTTACGAAATTTATGGCGAATGAAGTTTCATATTTGATTCTTTGAAGAGAGTAACAGAGACCCTAATTAACTTAAGTTAATATAGGCAGGAGGCAGACCTATTCTTTGCTCACAAGTTTTTTCAATTGTTTTTGGTTTTCCATGCTGCCCTCAGCCCCAACTGTAAACCTTTGTTGGGCACTAGCGTCCCCTTCGCTGCACTTCATTTTTTTAGCGTCTAGTTTCATCAAGTTAAATTTTATGTGTGATGCAATTCGATGCCTAAATTCAAATTTGCTAGAAGTTTTTCCAAGCACGCACCAACACTTCCACAAACTTGGCTTCTAAATTCAAATTTGCTACAAGCTTTTCCAAGAATGCACCAGCACAATTTGCTGCCAGGTATCAAAGTTTCAGATTTGTTGTAAGTGCAGTGACTCAAACAAGTAGTAAATTGTCTCTTGCACAATATCTCGTAATTCCATAGACCTTGGTTCTGTATCTTTGGCAGTAGCATCATTTGTTGGCAGAAATGAACTATTCAATGCTATTGGTAGAGCTGATGTGATGTGAGGTTGGGCTGATGTAACTCCCCTCCTTGGTGGTCACCAGTTTTCTTTTGAAGCTTTCATTGGTCTTGTCTTAAAAGAAACGTTTTGTGTCCACATTCACTTGTCTCCATGAAGATGGAGGAGTCATTTTTTTGACATCTTCCTTTGCTCTTGCTATAAGCCAGACATTATGGCTTGATTTTTCTCTTGATGTATTCGCAATTCTCCCTCTTTGTCAGTAGAATCCTGATCCATGCACATTGCAAAGATGGGTCTAATTGGTGGCGAACTTGCTTTGGGAAAAACGTATTAGTACTTAATAGCCTATATGCCATGGGAAGATTTCAATTTCAGTCAAAACCCTTGATGACGCATTTTATTACACATTTTTGGCTTAGAGATCCATCCATAATATTCCAAGTCTACGTTAAATTAACGTCCAGCGGTCTTACTGTTCATTTCATTGTTGAATTGCTTTAAACAAGGGAACTGCTATTTACACCTCAAGTTTTTCTGAACTTACCTCACTTAAACTCAATTTTTTTCTCCAAAATATCCTAATGTAAAAAGACCTTTATAACCTTCCTAACATATAAAAATAAATAAATAAATAAAATTTCTAAACACACCTCACTCGTTCCCTCCAAAACCCAACATCTTTCATTCTTCCTCTCTTATTCCTCCTTCTATGCTCCTCTCCGTTTCTCATAGCTTTTCTCATTCTCTCTTCGTTCTTCGTTTGCAAGCTATTATCATTAGAAGCAAAAATCTAAGCCATGGAATATCTTGGAAGTGATTGGGAGCAATACGAAGATCAGGTATTTTTTTTTTCTTTCTTCTCGGTGGTGTTCTGAGATAACAGACAGAATACCCCTTGGGGTGCTTGGATGGAGCATCCGAACACCTTAAGGAGTGCTCGGCTGGATGAACAGAACACCTTCAAGGGTGTTTTGGTTTCTCCAGTCGAGCACCCCTTAGGGTGTTCGGTTGCTCCAGCCGACCACCCCAATGGGTGTTCTGTCTGTTGTCTCCGAACAGACCCTCTTTGTTCTGACTGTGGTCTCCGAACCTTGTTAATTTAAAAAAAAAGTTTAAACTTTTTTAATATTATTAAGTATATCTTAAATATTAATTGTATGATTGTAGGTCAATGTTTCGACTCATTGTAGCCTAGCTTTGGAAGAAATTATTGTTAATTACACTTCTGAGTTTATCACATACCAGGTAAAAATCAGTCCGTAATACGAGCTTTAAGTCACTCCGTTATATAGGCTAATATTATTCGATCAATTAAGTGTTGTATTATCTCTCTCTTGTGCAGATATTTAGAAGTCGGATGGCCTTGATTAAGTGGGTAACATACGTTGGAAAGATGAATGGATTTGTGATTAACATCTTGAAATCAGATTCAGGTGGTGTTGTGAGAAGAAAGCCAAGTTTGACTTTAGGATATGAGAGGAGTGAATGATATAGAGTAGACAATAGATCTAAAAACGTCTGTGTGGATGCGGAGGTTAGGAGGCGGGTACCAAAATATGTGAATGTCCATTCCTTTTTAAAGGTAAGAAGTTGCCCACCGATGATGATTGGATGTTGGAAGTAGTATGTGGTGTGCATAATCACTCGGTTGCCAATCATCTAGAGGGGCACTCCTTTGCTGGTAGGTTATCTGAAGAGGAGTACTCATTATTAAAGCACATGTCTAAGAGTAACGCGCAACCAAAAGACATTTGGGTCACTATGAAGCAAAGAGATCCCCTCAATACAACTACAATGAAGTCAGTCTACAATGCATGGCACAAATATAAGCTGGAAGAAAAGGGTGGAAGATCCCAGATGCAGCAATTATTGGCACTGTTGGCTGAGCATCAATACATCGAGTGGCACCGTACTAGTGAAGATAGTGAGGTTGTCACCGACTTATTTTGGGCAAACCCATCCAGTTTAGA
>JAOXJP010269379.1:0-20301 GCA_025762735.1 Platanus orientalis | reverse complement strand
AATGGCGTAACAGGATTCATGTAGCCGACCCCAAATAGTTGGGATAAGGCTGTTTGTTGTTGTTGTTGTTGTTGTTGGAGAGATCCATGTAGGTGTCTACAAAGAATAATCTATGACCCTAGGAATTCACAATCACATACAATGCTCATCCATCGACTCAACATCTAATTTTTTTTAGAGATAATAGGATAACTTTATTGAAAAGAAAGCAGCCGAAAGAAAAACATGAGCAAGCAAACTTATATCACCAAGGAGGTGAAAAGGAAACAAAGAAGAACAAGAAGAAAACAAATAACTAGATATTCTCACACCAAACCGAGTACAACTCGATATCCTCAAAATTGGCCCCAATGGACACCCAATCAAAAAGAGTTTTGTAAATGAAGATCAAAAGCTCCGCATTGGATATGTGTCCGATCTAATCCAATGTCTACTATAGTGTTGGTAGGGTATCGTTACCTTCAAACCTCACCACATCATTGCTTGCTTGGATCATTGATGGGTGGTATGGGTTAGGAAATTAGGCGTTTCCTTGGACTAAACTAGTCCTCCCAAGGCGTTGGCTTCAAATCCCTCCTAGTAGGTGGAGGAGGACCTCATTATAGGACATGTCGTGGTGTGTAGAGAATGAGTGCACAATGCATATGGTCGTGGTAATCTTAGACTCATTTAAAAGGAAAATAACATATAAGATTACCACACAAAGCTAAATAAAAATGTATGTTGCACGTTAAAAATATATAATATCAAATGCCTTTCGAATCTTTTTGGCTTTAACCTAATAAAAGTTTCCCAATGGAGATGCCAATTTTCTGTGAGCACCCTGCGACTACACACGTCATGGACGTGTGACATGGATCACGAATCATTCACAATGAAACTGAGACTTCAAAAGATTTGGAGTCACTACCAATTGAATAGAAGCAACTGGACATCATTTATCACATAAATACATAAAACACATACCTCTCATTTCTTTAGTGACTCCAGATAAAGGTCTGGCCCAGAGATTCACATGGATTTGAGGGTTCATTTGTAGCTGGGGAAGGTGTTAGGCACCCCGAACTACCCGTTATAAGTGGTTACCTACTTAATTTAAGAGAACTAATATTATTTATATATATGGAAATCTAATTAACAGTTTAAATATTTATTAAAAATCTCATTAATTCATCCCTATATCTAATCTACAAGAAAAAAAAGTTAATTATATGATTCAAAAGAAATCACATTCAATTCCGTGAAATGTTTAGAGTAGTACCTGTAGCTCATTTACACAAAAATGCAGTGGTCTATACAGGTTTAATATTATAAACCATAAGCTAAAGCTAAAATGATTACTTAAATTCCCACTTATCCATGTCGAGTGCCGCTCGTCTCATAAAGGAATAAAACAATCAATCTCCAGCTCGCCATTCCAAGCTGTTCATGCCTCAACAGCAAACAAAAGAAAACAAGGATCATGATGAAAGAATAAGTATTCAAATCATCTTTAAATATTCTGCTAAAATATAATAAAGATATCACAAAATTGATGAAGATTCATGAATGTGTATAGACCTATCACAATGGACCATAAATACCACAATGTATCGAAGTAAGCCATAAAATAAAGAAAGAAAAAACAAAAAAAAGTGTTATGGTTTAAAGAATGACTGTACATGCCTAAAACCAATTTATTTGTAAGAAATGATATCTCCTTGTATACATGAAAATATTAATAACAAAGTCTGACCAAAATTTAAACTAACTTGAAAACTCAAGCCTTATGGTACCCATTATAGCTAGTAAAACCAATATGCACCTTATATCTACTTTAAAAGAGAAATCATGAACCAAAAATGCCACTTTCATAAACCAAAAATTCAATGGAAACACAAAGCTTTCATTATAAATGTTTAACCTATCATAAACGTTAAAATAATTAAACATAAAAAAATTTAAAAATTAAAGAAAGAAATATAGCAGCAGTTAATAGAAACAAATAATAAAAAAATACTTTAAAACTTAAACTAAAGCATTAACAAAATGAAACAGAGGACCCGTGATGCATGAAAAGAGATTATATGAATAAGACTGCTACTACTTTCAAACAATCAGTAAGCTCCATTACAGATAAAGAACTAAAAATTTCCCAGAGGCATTCAACAAACAATCATGCAGTATAATTTCCACATTAGATATGCTTAATCATAATTGCGTAAAAACCATCCTAACCAGATTCATAACAAAGAAGTTATCCAACTAACTCAGACCTCACATTCATATAAATCCAAATCAACCTAAAACAAATTCTCTTTTATTAAATATATAAAAAATCTCACTTAAACTAAATCCCACAAAACATTATACAAAAAATAAAAATGATAAACATTATCAATTATAGAAAAATCTGAAAAATCCCTAATGTAGACCAGATTATGTTCCAGAAATCTTACCTCTTAGTAGAGACCTGAACACATAGGCCTTGACATCAAAAGATAGAGATAAAATCACAGAGAACTCAACTGAAATCTGATTAACAAAACTTGAGATTGAACAACATTCTGCTCTCCATACATATTGTATTATTGATATTGCTCCTGAGTTCTCATCATGATCGTCATATACTTGAGTAATCTCAATAGATTCAGGCAGCAACTGAGGAGTACCAGTCCCATTCATCCTGCTGCCCAGCTTATATATTCTGTAGCTTAGCATCTTGTGAACTATGATGACAAAGACTTGTGGAGAAAGTAGACCTTTTCTTATCAGAATATGCATCTTCATGTTCTTTGTTCTTTGACATTAGGGCGGAAGAATCTGTAGCAACCTGGGTCATAGACAGCCTTTCACCAACCTTCTGCTGCTCTGATTCAGTTTCAGCTGAATTAACAGAGGACATTGACTTCTCTAGCACATCCTCTTCAGCTTGCTTTAACGAGGTCAGAGATCCAGACACTTCAGTATCAATGCCTTTCCTGATATCAACATTATAATCAAGATTTGCAATGATTCCCTTTGAGTTGGAACAAGTACTCTGTAATCTCCGAGGAACAACATAAGATTGTTTCAAAGATATATCAGGTAAATCAACAGAATTCACAGTCCATCTCCACAGGATCAGCCAGGTAGGTATTCATCAACACTCCCTAAAGTGCTGCAGGGTTGTACTTGCACAAAACACTTACTGTCACATTCCTTGTTAAATCATGAGCTCTAAGCCTAGGAATCTATATAATTCAACTAGGTACCAATCTCTGTATTTCTATTGGGCAAAACTAGAGTTGCAAAAAGACAAAAGGTTGTCCATAGTTATTCAGGACAATATACAACATACAAAAAAGGATGCCATGGGACTGAAGTAAGGCATCAATAGGTAGATTTGCAACCAAAAAAAAATCTGGGTGGAATCATAAAAAAAACTTGCAGTAGCTTTTCTTAAAACTGAGAAAAAAAAAATGAAAGAATTTGTTCAAATGATATAAATATAGAATTTTACTTGTGCACAAGTTGAGAGATGACAAAAGTTAAGGTCCAATATCAATCCTAAACTTTCATTATAATCACTCTTCTAAGGCTCCAACAAGAATGTTGATAAGCCACTGGGATTCTAATAACTTACATCCCAATCCATTGAAATAACATGTAACGAAAGCTTGAGCCAAATAAAACCAGCTAAACAGAAACCTTCTTAAAAACTCAGACTTAATGTCATCTAAAGAAAAATGAAGCATCAATAAAAGGTATAAGTTCAAGCAACGACTCTAGGAGTTTCACGCAGCTGGGGTCGAGGTGCTTGGGGCAATTTCTGCCTCTTGGGCATCCTATGTCTGCAGCCTTAAAGAGTGTGTTGTACATTCATAAAGATCTGTGTAGGCTTATGCACATGGTGACACAAACTTATGTTTCACACTTATGTGGGTCATGGAGGAACCACTAAAGAAAAATTAATTCAGCAAAGTGTGTATTTAGACAATGGACTTTGTTGGGCTCACCTATTCCTGCACTTGTTTAGCTATTGGTGTAATTCTCATCTAGGTCATGATTTGGCACCCAGGAAGGGCAGATACAAGGAGATGAGAATGGGACATTGGGATGTACATGGGGAAAATGCA
This sequence comes from Platanus orientalis, assembly GCA_025762735.1. Classification (NCBI taxonomy): domain Eukaryota; kingdom Viridiplantae; phylum Streptophyta; class Magnoliopsida; order Proteales; family Platanaceae; genus Platanus; species Platanus orientalis. The sequence continues at coordinate 16,204 of JAOXJP010269379.1, read as the reverse complement.
AGTCCAACCCAAGAGATTATTCATACTCAACACACCGCCAAACAAGAGCCAACAATCAATGAGTCCTAAACTTTATTGTAGATCTAACATACTTCAACTAGAGTTCAATCATTTTGAACAAATATTTGTATGAATTTCATGTGACAAGCAAGGAACTAAAATACAAAATGACAAATAAATAAATGAAATGAGTGCAAATAGAAGGAAGTGAACATTTAAGGTCAAATAACAAAAAGAAATCATGTTCATGACATGCACAAAGGCTCTTAGTACCAGAATATAGCATGCAATAAAAAATATAATTACGTCCAAAAATATATATAAAAGCAGTAGAGCAAGAGGTAAAGGTTAAAGTCTAATGTCATGTACACAGGGAAGAACATTTTCTTTCCTTTCCTTTTCTTTTCTTTTCTTTTTCTTTTTGTTTTTTCTTCTTTAATCTGAACCTGGTTTCGCACAAGGATGAGCCAACAAATCAGGGGGCAGGTCATGTTATTAACATAAATGATGGACTGGGAGTTACAAAAGTACTGAAAATTAATCATATATGGATGGGCCATATAAAGATTCAGCTGGATATATGAAATTAGCCACCTCTTAAAACAAGGACAGATCTGTTCTCTACTTAATAAAGAAAGTGAATACATATCTAACACTTGAATGAACATGTAAATGATAGGAATAATAAATGAGAAGAAAATACTAGCATAATAGAGGGAAGAAGTTGTATTAAAGGAACAATAATGCAAACTTCTATCCCAATCACCCCAACAACTACATCATACCTCAATAAAAATAAAGCTTAATCCCCAAGTGACACACCTATATTATCTATCAAAAAGATCATTTTCTTAGTAGAGCCAATATGCTTCAAAAGTATGCCCAAACCAACCAAACAAACAACATCATTTTTCTATAAAGGAAAAAGACTACAAACATGGTCAACCATTAATATACATTCATAAATTAAAAAGAAAGAAAGAAAAAAAAAAAAAGTCTAACTCATCTCTGGGAAATATCATCAGCAGCAGCACCACCATATTAGAATAGAAACTCCAACCTATACCCATGAATCATTTACTACCCAAATCATCTGAAACATAAGTTGAAACTCCAAATCTAAGCCTAAATCTTCTATCAGTAATAGCATTATCCAGTAAACACCAAACCCCAGAAACATGGTACCACCCTTCAAAATAAATTTAGGACAAGGTGCTGGGAGGATCCTTTTACCCGATAAAAAGAAAATGAGGCAGCAACAATTTACCCGATAAAAAGAAAATGAATAAATAAAAATGGGTTTGCTACTTAAAACACTCTCATCGTTTCTCAATAACAATAAATCAATCCAGCAGCAGCTGGTTTTTTAAATAAATAAATAAGTATATAAATACATCCAAACTTATAATAGAAGAAGAGAGAAAAGAACAAGAAAAAACGATTCATTTCTTATGTATGCCCGCTAAAAAGGGGCCTACCTGCGAATTCCTTTTACCGGCATTTCTCTTCCTTGGCAGAAATTTGCTGAAAAATAAATGGGAAATTTCTTTTGGGACCTGAACTAGAGACTACTGAAGATTCGTGAAGGTCGCATCTTTGGATTTCTGAAATGTCAAGAGGAGTGAGAGGTGTCGGGTTCAGACCACCCACACCCTTTACTCAGTACGAGGGAGGGCATACTAATGTTGTAGTCAATGGCACGAACGCAGACATTCATTCTTCTAAGTGGGTTTGAACATTTAATGCGGGTTTGAACATTTAATGCTCGTTAGGTTTCCAAGAGAGAAAAGAAGCATCGGTATTCCTACCAAATCCTCTGCGGGATGTGAGTAATGTAAGACTATCAATACTCTGGGCTTGGGCTGGGCCATGGTTTTCTATGTTTTTGATCAATAGCCATGGTCATCACAGGTCCAAACTTGTCCTAATTTAAGCCAGCGTGTTGGCTGAGAGGATATTAGGTTAATCATTAAACATTTGTTTCTCCATTCATGCTGATAATCCTTCTCTAGGCATTTTTTATCAACACATGTCTGTTTATAATTCACCATATACACTACAGAGGCATTTTTATCACTGAACATTTGCTTCATTTTCTTTGTGGCAATAACTCGCACCAGAAGAAATGTATGTTCATGGGAGGGATTATTATTCTCTACACCTTTCTGTAATTTTTTTTTATTTCCTTGATCTCTTTCTTCCATGATCCTTGGTATTTATATTTCTCTTTTGAGTTTCAAAAGTTGAAATGGCCATTGCTTTGGTGCAATAGTAGTGGCTTGCACTGTCAGCATGAAAATGTGGGTTTGAGTATCGTGAGCAGTCACTTTGTGCCAAAAAAATCCAAATGTTAGGTCTGTTTCCATTCTACTCACCTCATAATTACGGGACCAACATTGGGTAATGACCTTAGTTGAAGGTAGAACCAATACTAGTATTGAATTACCTTTCAAAATGAAAATTCTAGTGGCTAATTAAACAACTGCTCTCGTATTGGTTCATGTCATGAAAGGATGATTTTATGATGTCTCTATTCTATGGATTTGTTGTGTAGTTAATATAGTATGATAATTCCCATAGGCTTGGAGCTGAGGATGACCACAAGTACAGGGCTGAAGTCCTACCTGTGTAGATTCACATGTTGGAGATGACCTTGACAGAGTTGTGTGAATCCGTGCAGAATTGTATCTCAATTTAGTTTTTAATAGGTATTTTGTAGTTAGTCATTCTCATCTTATAAAATTTACTTTAGTGGGCAAAGCACAAACGCTTTGTTGCATTGATAAACTTGGGTGAAGATATCATTTATAAATAATAGTTGCTTCGGCCTTCACGTGTCTCTGTTGAAGACTTAAGGAGTTACTTATTGGCTAATTATAATATAAATTTGATTGATTCAATCGCTGATGGATTTACTAATCTTGATTTGTCAATCAAACTTCCGAATTCTAAGCATATATACATATTTGTTCTTGATTGTAACCTATATTCTTACTCTTGATGCTCATTTTTTTATAGGTTTACATTTTAAAATGTTAGTGGCCTACCTCCTTCAAAAAAAAAAAAAACAAAGGTCAAGTTCATTTCCATTTCTTCACAAATGCATCAAAGAAATAGCAGCAACATAGGATAGGGTCTGTACTATATCATCTTGTAACAACCCGGCCCAACTTAGCTTGATATTGTTTGGTTATGGGCGTTCCAACAATGGGGTCACTCTCCCACCTTGGTTTTGTTTTTCAAGCGTCCTAACAAGGACAACTCTCTTAAAAATGCGTCAATCCAAGTTGGGGGATACGTGTGCTTACATATAAGCACATGATCCTTCTCACTTAGGCAATGTGGGATATTGCATTTCTAATGATATTTTGGTAGTGGAGAGTGAGCTCTTAGCATTCAAAGATTTTTTTTATATATTAATTATGCTTTGGTGTTTTTTTTACTCATGCTCTTTGTCTATTAGATAATTTGGAGAATGACCTCTATAAGTTATGTTTTGATGTTGTTTACCATACCTTATCATTATGGCCACCTTATTTTGTTTTTCATGTTTGGTTTTTTCGATCTCTATAGTGATTCTTTACTTCAATTTGATTCACAAAATTTTAGTTCAAAAAAAAACATTTCATATATATTTTTTATTTATTTTTGTTAATTTAATTATTTTTCATATGTACGAATTAAACTTAACTGATCGAGTACAAGTTCCTTTGCTAGTATTATATTAAAAGGGGTGCTCACTGGCCCCAAACATTTTTTGTGTATTTCTCTCATGTCTTGAAAATACTTCAACTGATGTAAAATACCTAAAAGATTAGGTCTCACAAAGTGAAGAATGATGGAAGAATACCCAAAATTATCTCAACGTGATATAAAGATTAAATCTTAAATTCAAAATTGCTGAAATTTAATTAAGATCAATTCAAGAATTCAAATATTTAATTAAATAGGGCAAAAATCTAACATTTCAATTCAAGTAAATTGAGATTATAGATTAGAAGTAAAGAAATCGAAAAGATTGAAGAAATATTAGAGGAAGTAAAGGAGGGGAAAAAGGGGTAGCTAAAATTCCTTGAACTTGGGTTTTCAAATTTGAAACCCTAAAATTAGGGGATATATAGGGACACCTAGACGCATAACCTATTTTAGGGAGAAGAATCTTTAAATAAAAGAAATAAAAATAAAAATAAAGGCTCTAGATGTGTCCAATTGGTGTGGGTAGAATTCTTGGGTTTAGGGTTTCGAAAACTCTAAGAATCTTAGAATTGGGTGGGTAGAATTTGGGGAAAGATGTAGGTTTATGGAATGTAGATTATATTAGAAAAGAAAAGGTTTAGATGATGTAAATATGGAAAAGATTCAAAAGAGGGCTGCTTTAAAAAATTTCAGATTTCAAAAACATTCAAAAATTAAAGATTTAGGATTCTTGAATGAAGAAAATTCCAGAAAATTAAATTGTGTAGTAAATACGTAAAATAGAATGTAGAAGAAGATTATAAGAGAAAAGAAAGAAAATCGAAGAAGAGAAATCGTGGGGGAGAGAGGAAATCAAGAAGAGAGAAAAAAGAGAAAATAAGAGAGAGGAAAGAGAAAAACTCACCTTGATCATGAGGAATCCTTGGGGAAGATAATAGCTCCAATTGTTAGCTCTAATAAAACCCTATTTTTCATTAATCGATCTCCTTACAATATGACAGATTGGCCTACTAAATAATGTTAAGTCATATTGTATTGTCAATTTCATTCCAAAGTCTAGGTGGTGTATAGGTTATGGTGTTTAATATAAATGTATTAAGAGCCTATGTGAGTTAAGTGTAAAAATCATCATCACATAGACAATGAAGATGTCTAAGAGATTCAAGCCATATACAAATCATGAGAAGGACACTAGAGACCTCAAAGGATCGCCAACACATTAGTTCCAAACACAAAAAGGTAAATCAGGTATATGAAACTATATGCTAGATGTGTGTGTGCTCACAAGTTCCTGAGACCATGGGTGACCCTATAAATCACTTAGAAAAATTAATTAGGGTTTAATTAAAATGCACAAAGAACATAATGTTCAAAAAGAATGAAAAGGGCTTATTGGGGAGAAAGTGTCTATACTGACTAGTATTTTCTGAGTCAACATATTTTGAGATAACTTCCAAGAAACACATGGATCAACTCAATACGAATTAGACTACAATATATACATCACTAGAAAGATCCAGAAGTCTACTTTTCAACAAAAAATGGCGAACGAATTGGAGTTTTTTAGATAAAGTTATAGCAATTTTCCTCAGAAGTGTTTGTGCTGAAAACTGGGAAGTCAGAGCGCTTGAGGTTGCCCAAGAAGCCCTAATGGTCATATTTTTATCCGTTATTTCGATCGTTGGAAGGCTTGGGAAGCCTTGGTTCACCCATATAAGAATGGGACTTGTCCCAAATGCAAAAAGAACTCCTCCCACTACTCCTCTATGTTGATTTGAACATTTCACTCTTGAAAATCATTTGAAAACCCTCTTTACATGAGGTGTTCTTGAGATAAGATAGGTAAATCCTTAAAGAGGAATGTGAGCAAGTCTTGAGAGAAAAATATAGGAAAATTCAACATCGAAGACTAGAAGAAAAGCCTTTGATATTATCATGGAGCTTGTGAGAGCTTGAGCCCAACTTGGAAAATCAATTCAAGAAAGCTCACTTCAACCGGTGTGAAGACCATAGTCATATTTTCCTTCAAGAGGCTGAGCACTACTATCATTTATTTCATTTTCATCACTTGAGGACGTCCATTAGAGTCACCAAATGGGAAAGTTTTTGTCAGAGACACCAGAAGCGAGATTAGGAGTCCACCAGAGACACCGAACTCGTGTGCACTGGTTGGAGATACCTAGTGCGGAGTCACCTCTATTAGAGCCACTGGAGGTAAGGTTTTGTTGATGTCCTTTATAATAGTTAGGAGTTAACTATTAATAAAATAAACATGCCCGCAGAGTGGGCATTGGAGAGTGGATGTAGGCCAGTGTTCTGAACCACTAAATACACTTGTGTCTGTTGCATGTTTTGTGTTTATTCCTTAATTTTCATATCATATTTGGGCACAAGCTTCTAAGCCTTAGTTGAATTTGAGAATTACACTAATTACGCACACTTGCATATTTGGTTTGCAATTCATAGCTAATTGTTCATATTAGAATTTCTCTCATTATACTAAACTTAAGTGATCAAATTGTGGGTAATTAGAATTAATTTTTGAATTAACTTAAGTGGGGAACAATTAAATTAAAAAGAACCAAAAAAATTGTAGAATCCTATTCACCCCCCTGTTGGACTATATTCTTTGTATACATTATTTTGTGAACAAGTAATATTTATTTCTTATAAATAAAATACTAAAATTGATATGAAAAGAACCACTTACTTGATTGGATGATTTGCCAATAAATCATACCCAAAATTGATCAAAGCTAGTGTTTGACACTATGTCCTTAAGACAAATTTCCAAAATTGATCAAAGCTAGTGTTTGACACTATGTCCTTAAGACAAATTTCTCCCCTCACATTAGTGCTTACGAACTCTTCTAGCGTCTGCCTCGCAGGATACAATGATCTATACACATAGAAGAAGCAATGCAATCCATGTGCCTGGTGAATCAAACTTATATTATTCTATCTCTCTTAGAACACAAACACGCTATCATGCGCTTTATATGCTTAATTCGGACATCCATTATGATGCCTAAGGAACACCACAAATTTTAAATTCAAAATAGAGTAATTGAAAAATCAATTTTTTTAAATGAAGGGAGGGACGTTTATTTATAGACTTGTTCATATATGTTCGGAATAGGCATAGAGACACAACCTTTGGTGTTCGAACAAACAAGTATGCATAAAGTTGCAATTTAGTAGCCACCTACACATCCCTACGGAATAAGCATGTGTGAAAGGGGATGATTTAAGAGACACCTACATGTCCGTATGGAAAAGACATGTGTCAATAGTGTGCTTTAATAGCCACACATGTGTCTCTTCGATCTAACAGCCACCAAGGGCATAACTATAAAATCCATATGAATGGACACACCCCCACAAGGGAAAAACTGTAAAGAACATGTCCCCATAAGTATAACTGAATCTGGGAGAGAGCAAAAAGAAAAAATAGTAATAAAAATATTATTTCATTTTTTCTTATTGATCTAACCTAACCCAACCCAGTTCTATTCAGCATGCATGTGTGTATTTAAATATCGGCTTGACCCATGTTGGCTAGGTCCTCCCCCATCCACAAAACAACAGTGCCCCTTAGGGCCCAAACTTATGTTCAACATTAGTGTATATGAATACACAAAGTTTTATGGTCTAGTCCATGTGGGACTTCAAATTTCACACTTTTACCAGTTTTACCAGTGATCAACTAGGCACTTTTGGAGACAATTTTTCATCCTCCCATTAACGGTTTTGAGCATCCAACTATACAATGTTGTTCTGCTCATTGAGGTGAACATGAACCCATGTGGACCCGGTTCAAAATACTTGTGGGTCCCACTTTTATTTTGGATCAAAGATGCCTACCCAATCAGATTTGAATCTGGGCATTGTAAAATATGGGCACTTTCAAAACCATTTTCAACACCTCCCTTTAGGATTATACCAGATTGGAATTTCAATTGGTATCAGAATAAGGTTACTTTTATTGGATTTAACAACCCGAGTCAAAGATCCATATAACTAGAGGAACTCTTAGATGGCCTACTTGGAAGAATCATACTCTACCACGAAACCCTTATTCTTTGATGGGACTAATAATCCGTATTGAAAAATATGTATGAGTATTTTCCACCAAGCCATAGACTTATCCATATGGTTGTCGTTCCAACAAGGTTGGAAAAGACCCCTCGCCCCGAAAGAAGAATGAAAAGATACCCAAAGGAAGGCATACACCGCTAACTATAAGGCATTAAATGTCATATTTTGTTATGTGAGTCAAAGTGATTTTAGACGCATTTACACTCTCACTATAGCTAAGGAAGCATAGGACCTTTTACAAGTGACTCATGAAGGAACTAGTGTAATGAAGAAGTCAAAACTTCAAATGCTCACCACTAAGTTCGAGGAACTTAGAATGGAGGAAGATGAACAATTCATCAACTTCTACACTAAGCTCTAAGACCTTATGAACTCCAAGGTGGATCTTGGAGATCCCGTAAAACTGGATGTGGTTGTTAAAAAAATACTTCGGTACCTTCCCAAAAGATTTAGACCTAAGGTGATTGCTATAAAGGAAAGCAAGGACATAGACACTTTAATTGTAGAGGAACTAGTAGGGTCCCTTCAAACCTTTGAGATGACACTTAAACCAAATGTAAAAAATAAAAACGTTGCTTTTAGGATTGAGAACTTGTCTGGCTCAGATGAGGACTTTGATGAGAAGCTTGGCAAAATGGCCCAAAGCTTTAAAAAATTTCTTAAGAAAAACTCTAGTGGCTATAGGAAGAACCTTTATTCAAGAAGAAAATATTCAAACACTAGGAAGAACCAAAGTACTATGAATGTGGTGGTTTTGGTCACCTTGCTAGAGAATGCCCAAACCACTTAGTGAAATACAAAAATAAATCAATGGCGGCCCCTTGGGATGACTTAGATGATTCGGAATATGAAAACCAAAGTAGTGAAGAAGGATCTTCATGTGATATCAAAGCCTTCATGGCTTGTGGGTCTCCTAAGGATTCACTTGCAAGTGAATCCATAAGTGATAAGGATGAAGATGAGGACATTCAAGAAGTCTTCAATGAACTCTTTGTTAAGGGAGTTGGTCAAGACACAAAATAAGCTAAAAAGGTCAAACAAGAAATTGATTGAAAAATTCAAATCATTGGAAATTTCCATCTCTAAATTTCTAATAAAGGAGATTAAAAAAAGAAAATGAACTAACCATGCTTAAGGCCAAAGAGGAATTAAATGAAAAGGTCAATCAACTAGAAAAATGATTAAGTGGGTCTAAAGCAATACTCAACATAGAAAAGGAAGATAGAAAAGTTGAAAAGAAGAACTAGTTGTGGAAAATGCTAAATTGACCAACAATACTCTTGAACTTGAATAAAAAGTCATATATCTTTAGAAAAACAAAACAAAAAAACAAAAAGAGTCTTGACCACACATGCTCCGAGCTCTCAAGGAGATCAATTGATCTACTCACACTAGTAAATAAACTCAAAAAGCATAAAAAGGAGTCTATTAGTCTCCTTGCCCAAGAAAGTAACAAACAAGAAAAATTACCAACAATGGCAAAGAAAAGACGGTGATAAAAGGGGACTGAGATTTTACTCCGGAGATGCCCAACCTTCTACCTCCATCCAAAGGCCAAAGAATGTCTTTGTCAAAGGCAAAAGAAAGGCCAAAGTCCTTTCTCTCCACTACAAAAGAGGACATATGGTGCAAAACAAACTTCTTCTTTCAAGGTAAAGCTCTTACCCATCAAGAAATAAGAAATGAAATGCTTAACCAATCAAGAGGCTATGCCTCAACCTCAAAGGGTCTTGTTTCTAAAAGATCACCAATTACATGTCACTATTGTGGGATAATTGGTCATATAAAGGTTGAGTGCAAAAAGAGGCAAATGGACTTGAGTGCTCAAAGACTCCAAGTGTCTAAAAGGAAAATCTACTTCCAAAAGACTCAAAATGATAAGAGACTAAAAATGCAAAATCAAGTTCAAAGGAGTTAAAATGAAATGGTTTAACCCAAACAAACTAAGACCAAACAAATTTGGGTAAAAAAGACTTGGGTTAAGAGGGATGAGCTCTCATCCTATATAGGAGTGAGATCATGTCAAGATGGTATTTTGACTCCATCCATATGACCCATAGAGGTAATAAGGGCTTTAGATGATCTGGATTGTACCACAGCCCTATAAGAGGATTAGTATAATCTTAAAAGAATTGATCAAAAGGCAAGCCCATGTAGAACCATAATAGGTAAATGATAATCCACACTCTTGGAATCCATTTCTTAAAGCATATGGTTTATGATAATCATGTATGTGATCTTTTCATGATCTCTTATGCTTACTTGCTTATATTTGGATCATGTTGGGATTGCTCTTGTATTGGCACATCTATATACATATATATGTTTTCCAATCACTATAGCATACTATGAGCATATATGCACAGTTTGGCACATCTATTGATTGCTCTTAGTGATCTTTAGCATACTTACATATCATTTAGATCACTAGTGACATATTGGACTTGTTTATCACATCTTTATATGTCACTCATGCTTTGTTAACCTGTCATGTATATGCATACTCATTGGCACATATCACTAGCTATTATACATGGACACTTGCACTTAATAGGAATATCTATATTGGTCATAGTTTTTGGATCCCTTGTACACTTCTGGATCCAACCACACTATAAACCTATCTTACTTGGTTGGTCTATCTCTTTTCCCATTCCCCTTGCCAATTTATTACAAAAAGGGGAGAGAATGTAGGGAAAGAGAGATATGGTAATGCACCATAAGTGTGGATATCACTTAGGAGGAGTGATATCATTTAGGGGGGAATACATGTTAAAAATATTACACATTAAGCATATACTAGCATCACTCACATTCATTGCATGTTTTACATATACTTTGCACCTTATTGACATATGAGAAAGGTATGTGTTTGGTGTGATGCAGATTCGCAGGTCTGACAATCCCAATGACTAATGGGGAATTTCAAAGATACATTTTATTTTGAATCTCAATTATTGAGTCCTATAGTCCTATATTTGAAAAATGATGTAATCTTTATTTTTGGGTTTGGTCATGGAATTGATAAAGAGGGAGATTGTTAAGTTATATTGTATTGTTAATTCCATTCCAAAGTCTAGGTGGTGTATAGACAATGGGTGTTTAATATAAATGTATTAAGAGTCTATGTGAGTTAAGTATGAAGACCATCATCACCAAGACAATGAATATGTCCAAGAAATTCAAGCCATATAAAAATCATGAGAAGGACATCGGAGACTTCTATGGGTCGCCAACACATCAATTCCAAATACAAAAAGGTAAATCAGGTATATGAGACCATATGGTAGATGTGTGTGTACTCACAAGACCTTGAGACCATGGTTGACCCTAGGAATCACTTAGAAGACATAATAAGGGTCTAATTGAATAACACAGAGCTTAATGTTCAAAAAGAATGGAAAGGGATTACTAAGGAGGAAGTGTTTATATTGACTAGTATTGTCTAAGTCAACATATTTTGAGGTAACTTCTAAGGAACACCTAGATCAACTCAGTACAAATTAAACTACAATATATACATCATTGGAATGAGCTAGAAGTCTACTTTCCAACAAAAAAAATGGTGAAATAAATTAGAGTTTTCTAGAAAAAGTTATAACAATTTTCCTTAGAAGTGTCTATGCTAAAACCTAGGAAGTTTGAGCGCTTGTGCCTGGGTATTACGAGCATTCGAGGTTGCCCAAAAAGCCCTAATGGTCATATTTTTATCCGTTATTTTGACTGTTGGAGGGCTTGGAAAGTCTTGGCTCGCCCATATAAGCATGAGACTTTTCCTAAATGCAAGAAGAAGTCCTCCCACTACTCTATGTTGATTTAAACATTCCACTCTTGAAAATCATTTGAAAACCCTCTATACATGAGGTGTTCTTGAGATAAGATATGTAAATCCTTAAAGATGCGTGTGAATAAGTCTTGAGAGAATAATATAGGCATATTCAACATCCAAGACTAGAAGAGAAGCCCTTGATATTATTAAGAAGCTTGTGAGAGCTTGAGCCAAACTTGGAAAATCAATTCAAGAAAGCTCACTTCAACCGGTGTGAAGACCATGGTCATATTTTCCTTCAAGAGGCTGAGCACCACTATCATTTATCTAATTTTCATCACTTGAGGACATCCATTGGAGACACCGAAAAAGAAAGCTTTTGTCAGAGACATCAAAAGCGAGATTAGGAGTCCTCCGAAGACACTAGACTCGTGTGCAGTTGTCGGAGGCACCAAGTGCAGAGTCACCTCTATTAGAGCCACTAAAGGTAAGGTTTTGTTGATGTTCTTTGTAATAATTAGCAGTTAACTATTAATAAAACCAATACACCACGGAGTGGGCATTAGAGAGTAGATGTAGGCTGGTGTGCTGAATCACTAAACACACTTGTGTCTTTATGTTGCATGCTTTATGTTTATTCCTTAACTTTCATATCATATTTGGACACAAACTTCTAAGAGTTAGTTGAATTTACAAATTATACTAATTAAACACACTTACATATTTGGTTTGTAATTCATAGCTAATTGTTTACATTAGAATTTCTCTCATTACACTAAACTTAAGTGATCACATTGTGGGTGATTTGAATTAACTTAATTGGGGAACAATTAATTTAAAAAGAACCAAAAAATTGTAGAATCTTATTCACCCCCTCTAGGATTATATCGGATTAGAATTTCAAATAAGACCCAAATAATAAATAAATAAATAAATAATCAAATTGATAGAAATACCCCTACATTAATGGTCCTACGGTCAGCCTTATTTCTACCCCTATAAACTAACAAAAATAAAATAAAATGACACTCATTTAGATCTTAACCAGCGCTTCTAAAGGGATAGGTCTTCTCAAACTGGGATAAAGTTGTAGCTTCATCAACTCTCACACGTGTGTGACCACTCTTCTTCTTACTCTTCCTCGAAATCCCCCCATCCTCATTCCACGCCCTGTTCAAAACTCTTCACCTTCCACCGAGTCTACCCCTCCATCAAATACATCTTCTTTTTCAAACTCTTCCCCTCCCACATTAAATTGTTCCCATTAACTTCGCAAACCTTTTCGTCCTCCCCCCTCTCTCTCTCTCTCTAACTCTTCACCTCCTTACAATGAAAGCATTAAATTCTTTATTCATCGTGTTGTTAAATAGATCATCCACTGATTACAAACTCTTGGTTTCCCCCATAATTTTGACTTTGCCATTCTTTTCTTTTATCTTTTTTTACAAATCTTTCAATACAATCTTTCGATTTTGTGGATGAAGCACAAAGGTTACATTTTGGGGTTGTAAAATGAGAGGTGGGAGATAATTGTAGGGTTAAGGGAGTGAAGATGAAGGGGACAAAGCGAGGAGTTGTTCTAAATCTCCGATGATAGTATTTTTGTAGGTCCAGTGCGTCTTGGATCATGGCTATTGGGTCCTACTCACCGTAGATTTGTCTGATTTCGAAGGTTCTTTTTCAATTATTTTGGGATTAGTGTTTTTCTTTATTGATTTGTTCATCTTATAAACTATTTTGTGTAATGTAATGGTCTGTTCTTCTCATGAGTAATTGGTATTGATTTTAAACTTCATGTTTCATTCATATTGAATAATTTGTTAACATCGTTTACAACACTTTTTTTTTTCAGTAAGTTGGTATACAACACATTGGTTGTATTTTGGTAGTAATCAATATAAAGAATTTTCCTTTGGCAATTTACACATCATCAGAATTTGGCTGAATTACATATTAAATCATGACTTATATGTCTGCAAGTGCATGATACATTATGTAAACTTCTCATCTCTACAATCACAAATGGCTACCACAACGACTAGAAGAGAGAGAGAGAGAGAGATACCTCAAGGAGGCTGAGGGCGAATGGAGAGGATGTTGTCGGTAAGCCAAACAAGTCGCCGGTAAGCCGAAACAGGTCGCCAATAAGTCGAAACAAGTCACCGATGAGTGGAAAGGAGAAATAAGCTCAAGTACGGAGAAAATGAGAGAGAGACAAAGAGGGAGGGAGTGGGATTCCGTCCACTTCTCCATTGTTTCGATTTGAGCTAGAGAGTCTCCAAATGTGGATTATGGTTGTCAGGCCAGTTAAAACTTTCAAAAAGATTTTTTTTTTTGTTTTTGTTTTAGTAAAGAACCTTTGACGAAAGAGATGTGTGTCTCCCATTGACACATGATGTGTTTTTGAATTTGGTGTCTCATTTTGGACACTTACTTTTCATCTAAACACCTTTTTGGATGTTTTTAACTCCCAACACATCATGTGTCATTTTAAAATTCACCATAAACACATACAGACAAGTTTTCATCACATACATTTTCTTCCTTAAGCTATAGAGAATGATTGTTTGTGTTGACACAAACCTTTGTAGACGTGCCATTGATTGGCACATGATGTGTTTTTGAAGTTGGTGTCTTATTTTGGACACCTACATTTTCATCTGAACACTTTTTGAAAGTTTTTAACCCCCAACACAATACGTCTCAGCTTACAATTCACCATAAACACTACAGACACCTTTTCATATAGAACATTTTCTTAAAGCTATGAAGAATGATTGTCTGTGTTGACACAGACCTCTGTAGGCATGCCATTGATTGACACATGATGTATTTTTGAATTTGGTGTCTCATTCAGACTCTTACTTTTTCATCTGAACACTTCTTGGGATGTTTTTAACCCTTAACACAACACGTCTCAGCTTACAATTCACCATAAACACTACTGACTTTTTCATCACAAAACATTTTCTTCCTTAATCTATAGAGAATGATTGTCTTTGTTGACATAAACTTCCATGCCATGAATGACACATGATGTGTTTTTTAATTTGGTATCTCATTTTGGACACTTACTTTCTCATCTCAGCACTTTTTGGGAAGTTCTTAACCCTCAACACAACAAGTCTCAGCTTACAATTCACCATAAACACTACAAACACTTTTTCATCAAAGAACATCCAAATGTTCTGTATTAGAAAATCTTCAATTACATATTACCTTATATTAGAAAAATCCAAATAGGAAATTAATGTAATATCTAACTAATTATTTAAAATAAATTTAATTAATTAAAATAAAACAATTAATGTGTGAGTTACACGCACCCGCATCCACACCCATGTCCTAACCCGACGCGCACATGTGATGCAAACAAACAACTTCCAACTACCCCTCTTTTCTTGAACCCCATTACTCTTAAAGTCTACCCTTTACTTACAAAGTGGAGTTGGAAGTCCTCCACTTACAATGTGAGACTTTTCAAGAGAAAAAAAATTCAAGGTTAGTTGGTCTTTGGTTTAGAAGGGAACCACCAAAATTCAAATGAAAATTTTTTTTATTTCAAATTTCCCTCCTCAATCACCTTTTAAAACTTATATGGGCTTAAGTGAACTAAATGGGTCTTTTCACCCTACATAGTTAATAAGCCCACTTGAAGATTCTATTTTGAATCTTCTATTTCCATAATTACATGTTAATAGTTCCGTCTAACCATAGATTTTACATATTATCCAAAAAATGATAATCAAAAGAACCAATTTTAAGTATATGATTATCGTATCATTTTTTATTTTTAGTTTTGTTAGGTCTTATCCATTCATTGTTAGTGAACTACACAAACGATTTTATTTGAATTTTAGAAATTTAATCAAGATTCCGGCAAGAATTTTTATTTTACATTGTGTAGGTTGTAGATTAGTTTTAATTAGGGCATATGAATTGGAAATGTTTTTCTTTTTGATCTTGCTTTTTCATCTGTTAGTTGTTAGCTTAAGGTCAGGTTAACACTCTTATAATGTAAGTACGTATATGTTTTCATTGAAGTTATTATTTGAGATATTTAAGTTGTAAATGTAATATATTGTAAATTCCATGAACTATAAAATACATGTAATATATAGACTAGGACATGAGTTGAGTCATGTTAAAATCTAGGAGGTCCTTGGGTCCAAACATCATGAAGATCATCATCAAGCGTTAAGGATGCCTTAAGAGATCAATTCGGGAGTCGGCAAGTCATCCCGAAGGATTCACGTCTATCTCTGAGTTCACACAAGGTAAAAATAGGTAATGAGAAGTAGTCAAGGTGAATCAAGGGTCCATGTAGGGGTTCCCAAGGTCCACGGACCTTCCAAGACCATAGAGGTGTGATCCAAAGTCCTATGTAACATTCTCAAGCTCTTAGAAGAAATTACAGAGAATTTGGATCGATCCAGGATTGAACCACTACAATTCAAATGGTTTGTATTGATCCAGCAACTCTCGGGTTTTAGGACTGAGTGTTTTTTACACTTAGATCGATCCAAAGTTACGAAAACACTATATAACAGCCTAAATTTCAAAAATCCATTGCCAATCAATAGCTAATATCACTTGACCGTGGAGATGTTCTAATCTAATAGACAAGCATCATTCTCATCC
>JAOXJP010269359.1:0-20302 GCA_025762735.1 Platanus orientalis | reverse complement strand
TTCCACCATCTAATTCTTGTGTAATTAATTTATTGTTTCTTTCTTTTCCATCTTTTAATTCGAACATCTAACACCATGAGCCTATGTTGTGTGGTTAAACTCTCCCTTGGAATAACCTTACATATTGACTTTTCTAGCCTCCCTAGTAAGAAAAAAGTCTATCTGATACCCCTTTAGTAATTTGGTCATAACTTTCCCAAATCGCCTTGGATTTTTGCAATCATGGTCTTATTTGAAAGATAATTGAATAACCATTCTAAAGACACCAATATCGAGCCAAAAGGGAAAGTATTGACCTTGGAAATTTTGGGTTAAAAACAAGTTACGGGATTACAACTTAAAAGAAATAAACCTAATAAACCTGGAATTTTGGGTTAAATCAAGTTACGGGATTACAACTTAAAAGAAATTAAACCTAAAAACAAAACTCTAAGTAGACCCCACATGTTCACCCATGATGATCAAATTTCTTCTTGTTCCTCATGGATGCTCTCACATTAATCTTATTGCATAATATTGATATTGTGTCGACATAATCAAAAGCATATCAAAACTATAAATTCCAAGGGAAATAAGAGGAAGGAGAGGAAGGAGAAGAGAAGAAAAATGAAAGGCAAGAGAATCTACTTGTTCGCTTACCTTTATCTGTTTAGATTATAATTTGTTTGTCAATCATTACGTATCAAAATCTTAATGAATGCATGTGTATTTATTAAGAATATTATAAGTGTAAAATGTACTAAAATAAGCTATCGTTCTTAATGAATCTATTTGTTCCCCTATGTTTATGCAATTAGATTTTAAAAAAAAATTTGCACAATTTTTACAATATTTTTTTCTGACATTTTCAACATGTCTTATTTTGGCGTGACATACATTTCCACCGACACCAACACTTTGAACCATGGATGTCTGTTAAGTTTTTCTCTTCATTGTGGATGTGACTGTGTAAGGTTTATTTTTTATTTTTCTACTTATTGCTGTCCCCATCATTTGCGTGGACATCTCCACTGTGAATTTTGCTCACTGCAGATCCAATTACTATCTAGGCGATCTACACACCGCAGTCCTTGTCACAATGACCAACCGATGGTTAACTCACATATCTTTATTGATGCTAAATTTAAAATTCATTAGGCCTTCTAATCTTGAAACTGAGGGGTTTGTTTGGCTGGTAATGGGTTATTTGTATTTAATTAATTAATACTTAGAACTTTTTTTTCAAATTTGAATGGGGTTTATTGATTAAGGTATATATATTGTCCTTATCTCAACCAAGAAGTCCCTGTGTTCAAAATGCCTTAGCATACTTGGAAATGTAACATAAATATCCACCACATGAAATTTTTTGGATGGGATAATATCATTATGTTTACTTGCCCTTCTATTGCATGTTTCTCATGATATTTCATTGTCAGGTTAGAGTGAGCTTGACTGGAGAGGAAACACTAAAAATATTTGATGAGGTTTTGACAAATTTGGCTCGTACAGCACCTCCCATGCCAGGGTTCCGCAGACAGAAAGGAGGTAAGTTTAAATATAATATCTCTGGGTGGGATTTAAGCCTCGCCCATGATACTCAAATTCTTGTCTTGTAATCATATTTGTTTTTTTATGGGGCACGATGTGGATACTAGAATAAAATCAAGGTTCTACTATGGCATGCGAATGCCCATGATCCAGAGTGCCCAAAGAGATCTCTGAAAACAAAATTGGTATGACGAGGTGATATCTGACTATGTCATGCAAATGTTCATGATCCAGAGTGCCCAAAGAAATAACTGAAAACAAAATTGGTATGCCGAGGTGATCCATATCAACTGACTAGTCACAATCTTGGGTGGTTAGAGATACAGATAACAGTGCAGGAAAATTTCATATGGTTGGGATCATCTGATAGGGTTGTCTTTAGACTAACTCACTCGTGATGTAGGACAGCATAGGGATTTAAGGAATCTAGGACTGAACTACAATGAATAGTGGCTGGTTGAGTGGTAGTTTTCTGATTTAATGAAGGGTTTATGAGATTTTAAAGGAGGAGATTTAGAAAGGACTAGGGTTGAGAGGTTTGAAAGAGATTATGGTTGATTGTAGAAAGTAGGAGAAGAGAAGAATTTAAGAGGAGAAGAGGAAATCTTACCTAGGATTTCACACGGTCAATCCTTCAACCAAAATAAACTTTCATTTATTCAATGAATATAAATTCTGTCTTACACCACTCCATCTCCACCATGTTTATAGATACAACCTTATTACTAAACCTAGACAAAACTTGACCACTAAAAAACTATCTTAAGAGACTTGTAATCAAAGTAGAACTTTGGAAAACACAAAATCCTTCCCATTCATCCTACCAATATTTTGATCATAACTTTCACAAAACCCATCAGATTTGCAAGATCTTTGACTCGTTGAATAGGTTATTGAATGACCTTTCAAATGACACCAAAATCAAGCCAAATGAGTAAGCTTTGGCTTGCCAAAATAAGATCTAAAGAAAATGACAGGAATAAGACTTTTCACTATCCTAAAAATTAAATAAAACCCAGCGTTTAAAAAAATAAATAGAACTCCCCAAATTGAGACAATAAAGTAACCTAGATTAATACAAAACCAATAAAATTAAAATTGTTACCAATTAAAAATTTAAACTTAAAACACCAAAAAATATCCTTGTAACTAAAATCTGGAAATTTCTTGGGGATTTTGAATTTGGCCCTTTTGTGAAATGGAACATACAAATGGCCCATAAACCTTCTGCATGTGGACCACTAGTATTATGAGTATAATACCATAGAAGTGTTTCACCATTCCCCATCTATTTGTAGTTTTTGGTTTTCTGCAGTATAGTTCTAGCAACTGCAGAATACTCAAGTTATCAAACA
Source organism: Platanus orientalis (assembly GCA_025762735.1). Lineage (NCBI taxonomy): Eukaryota > Viridiplantae > Streptophyta > Magnoliopsida > Proteales > Platanaceae > Platanus > Platanus orientalis. Next base: position 17,417 of record JAOXJP010269359.1, on the reverse strand, counting down.
GAAAAATCTAACATCATTATGTTTTGCATGTACTCTGGGGCTTATCAAGGGAAAACATCCAAGGTTAGTGGCTATCAATCTCTGCATCTTGGTTGACTTATGTCTTTAGACTGTATGCTTGATTTCTGCTTACAAGCTCACTTCTGATTGCTAATTAAAATATTTGATGATTATTGGCCTACCTCCATTATCTGTGTTACCTGTTTATTATTCAAGTTATGCTTCCGTATGAACCATGAATATAGAAAAGTTTTTCTTGGTTCCACATAAGCTCATTAGTTTATATAGAAAAATCTGTTCTGGGTATCAAAAGTCTGCTCCCTCTTAAGTGGTGCCTCTCTTGCATGTGAAGCTGACAATAGACATCTGTCACAATCATAGGACCGGACTTATTGAAAAGAAAAAAGAAAAAATTTGAGGGATTGGGTTATTCTATAGGGAGTCAACTTAATCGAATTCCACAGCCCTAGTGATTGCAATCTCAAGCCCCTGAGTTGGGGATTTAAATTCACTTAAATGCTGATCTTGGTCTAAAAATCATCCATGTAAAGTTTTATTTTATTCATCCTATTATGCATTCCCTAACAAACGAATTGGAATTTGGGGGCTCCAAATCCAATTCGGATCCCCCAATTTCACGTGCCTAAATGAACCTTTGGTTTCATTGATATAAAAAGGACTTGAATTATTATTTTTGTTATTTTATAGATCTATTAAACAAAAGGTAAATTGCCTTGAATGGTTCAAAATATCAGCCAGAGTTGAGATCTAGTACACTTAAAGAGGGGTCCCTAATGCTTGGTTTATGCACTCCTCTAAGGTTGGCATACTTCATTTTTCGTTTCTTTCGTCCTTTATATTAATTTGTTGAGTTCTAAAAAGAGAATGATCTTGTATTAAGCTTCATCTTATGTTTGAGATCTCATCTTTTCCTAGGAAGAGCTTATGTGTTTACTTTGTAATGCAAGGAGGAATCAACCCCTAAATTACAAGATCATTTAGCAAGATAAGGGTGTTAAGGACAATGAAGGGTGAGAAGAACATGAGGGTGTGAGAGGATAGTGACTTTTCATTGTTGGTCCCATGATCCCATTCTGGTGGTTGTTGCCGTCACATTCACAGGACCGCTTTCGCCTGTGATGGGGATGTTGGTGGAGGGTTAGAGTAATAAGAGGGAGAAGAATATGGGCTATGAAGAAAAGTCAAGGGATCAGACTTACTGAAGAGAAAAGAAAGAAAGAAAAAAATCGAGGGATTGGGTTATTCTATAGGAGGTCGACTTAATCGAATTCCACAGTCCAAGTAACTTGTAATCTCAACCCCCTGAGTTGGGGATTCTTAAAAGCATGATCTTGGTCTAAAAAATATCTATGTAAGGTTTTTTTTCTTCATGCTATTATGCATTCCCTAACAAAGGAGGTCAAATTTTGGGGCTCTAATTCCAATTTGGAACCCCCAATACCAGAATGCCAAAATGAACCCTTGATTCCATTGATATAAAAAGGGCTTGAATTATTATTGTCCTTATTTTATAGATCTATTAAACAAAATGTATTGCTGTGAATGATTTCAAATACAGCCAGAGTTGAGATTTGTTACACGTAGGAGGGGTCCCTAATGCTTGGTTTATGCACTCTATCCTCCATTTTTTGTTTCTTTCTTCCTTTGATTTATTGAGTTCTAAAAAGAATGCTCTTGTATTAAGCTTCATCTTGTGTTTGAGATCACTCATCTTTTCATACAAAGAGTTTGTGTTTACTTTTTTATGCAAGGAACAAAAATGATGCACTCCTTGGTTTCTTGCACATCAATATTCTCTTTTATGTTGTTTAATTAATAGTGTTTTTATATTCTTTTTTCTTTTTTCTGTAACTTGTTTTGGAGAAGGATGCCATTTAGGTGGAGATCTGCATCAAAGTGTTTTGTTTATGAATATGGTTTTCTGGTGTCACAGATTGGATTATACACCACATTACATTGAAATGTAGTTGTATGCTCATTTGTGCCACTTTTTCTTTTTCTTTTTAACTGTTACTTTTATGAATTCTAGAGGATTCAAATCTGTAGGTAAAACTATATTTGACGAATAAGGAGAGATGCCTATCACCTTCCCATTCTCATAATTGAACTTCTTATGAAAATGCTGTCTTCCTACTAGGTTGGGGAAGTCTTTTAGTTTGGTTTCAAAACTTATTGGTCTCTTTGGTTTAATACAGTGGCTAATCACTACTTTATCATGATTGGTGGCAACTTGAACTGAATCTCTTGCCTGAGTCCCTTCCAGAGCCTATTTTTAAAACCCTTGAAACCCAAATATTCTCACATCTTCGCCCCCATTCATTTTGTCATGAAGTTCTTAAATCTAGCTTGCACCCCCCCCCCTTTCTTACAGTAGGCATTCATCATCCCATTCATTTCCTGAGATCCACTATTTTAGTCAATTGAAGTAGACTGCAGATCTGGTGTGTATTATACCACACTGTCTTGGATTTAATTTATTTATTCAACTTCTTAATGTTCTTCCTATCTCTGGTTCCTTGTAATGATGGTCCATCTTTCTAATGCCGAATGGCTTATTGGAGATTTCCGCAGGTCCCAAAGAGCTTCCTTTTGCAGGTCCTCGGTGAAGAACGTGTCACCAAGTTTGTCATACAAGAAATAGTTAGCTCGACCATGACCGACTATGTAGAGAAGGCAAGTCATCATACCACTCTTTTGATACACCACCATAAAGCACCAACTAAAACCTGACATATCTCTTGAAAATCAGGAAAATCTGACTGTGATAAACAAGAAGTTCAACACAACCCAGACATCAGAAGAACTTGAATCATTATTTTCCCCGGGAAAGGAATTTGTGTTTAATGCTACATTGGAGGTTGAACCATCAGAATCTGAGAAAACCTCTTCTGAGGTGTAAAGCAATGGTATTCATGTAATTTATAAACACAGTATCCTCCCTTTGGTATAGTATTCTTTCCATGATCCATTTTTTAAGTTTCATTGCCAGAAGTAGTTTGTAATGCACAGAAAGGTGCTGTTCTTAGGATTCAACAGTCAACCTTGTTGGTCCACCATTAAGGTTGATTTGTTTTTAAATGACTTAAGGACAGTTTCAGAGTTGCTATGACAGTTCCTTTGTCTCGGTGACAAACCACATCAGCTTTGGAATTCTGCAAAGGGTGGTATCTGATCCAAATAGTATGGGCATATATGCAAGGCATATAATTCAGGCTGAAGGTATTGATTGGTCTTACGTACTTTGGAGATCTCCTATACTGGATCTCACAATGATTGGATTGGATGATCTTAACCTTCCAAACAGTTGCATTTCATCATAACCATTATTAACAAAATTTCTTCGTCGGTCTTCCTTTTTTCCCTCTCTCAAAAGAAAAAAGAAGTAATAAACTTTGTTTGGAGCTTTTTACAAGCCGAAGAAAAAAGACTAGTTTTTTGAGAAGATGTGTTTAACATTTTTTTTATTTTTTATTTTTATGTTTTTTAATAAACTTGTTGAAAGAAGTTAGCTACCACCAATACTAAATAAGAAAGATGAAAGATTGATTAGTCTTCTTTATGGACAAGGCCTACTTATGCCTCTCTTATCATTAATGTCAGTCTTATCTTCCTCGCATCCTAATCCTTGCTTTTTTAGTAGGTCTAATGGTAGAGAAGAACATTGATCAATTTAGAAGGTTTTATTTTATCAATATTGCAAGATAGTTCTCTAGTGGTAAATTTTGAACTCAATAGTTTATCTTTTTCATACTGTATAATTGGTATTTTGATGTATTTGAAGTTTCTCTAATTTGACATTTGACATCCAGTATTAGGTCTTGTTGCATTGTACCAATTTCTAGGATATCTAAAGGGTGCATTCTTAGTCATGGTTTCAGTTTTGGAAGTGTCTTGGGTCCGGGGCTATAGGACCCAAAGATGGATCTGGGAGGCCCATGACTCTCACCATGTGTCTCATCTTCAAATGACTAGGAGCTGTAGCAGATGGGTCCCTCCTAAAAGATTGACTGCAGCAATAATCGGCATTATTAAATGATTTATAAGCAATCTCTGTATTACTTTCTAGAGTTTTGTGAAGCTCTAAGGGATTTTTTTCAACCGCTCAAATTAATACAGAAAAAAAAATAACATTGTTGGGCACATGTTGAAGCTGATTTTTGGTCAAATTATTTATTGGCAAAGCCATCAGTAGTGGACTCCAATCCCCTTATCATGAGACATGCGGCAAGTTGTACAGGAGCTAGACCGTTATATGAGTTCTTGTTATCCTAGACCAAAATATTCCCTTCAGCTTTGAGGTTAATGTTTTTTATTTATTAAGTTGATCTTGGTTTAATAAATTTGGAAGCTTCAAAACTAATTCTAGGATATGTGAAATAAAAAAAAAAAAAAAAATTCTTTATTTTCAAGTATATTAAGGTGTTGGGGGTGTAAAAGGTCTTAATAAATGTGATAATTCTTCATAATTTGCTCGTATATGTATATGTATATGTATATGTATATGTATATGCATATATAGACACCCTTTTTATTATGCATTTAAAACCAAAAACACATTAAACTCGGCTAATCCCAACTCTGTACTTTTGCTAATTATAAGAATCAACCCCTAAATCAGTCCAGTAGTCTGCTGATTAACACAAATTGATTGGTGTGGTCTTTGACCCATGATTCTTGTTAGGTTGCTTTGACTGTCCGGGTTAGTGGTAAGTGTTCCTATTTGATGGATAATGGTCATTTTTAATTGTAATATTAATCTTTGACATAACATATGAGATAGCACATTGGCTGGACTGAAAGTTAGTGTACTTCCAACGTCCATTTGGTGAAACAGGTTGGGCTATGCCACACATGATGGGTTAAAACTTCATACTTTGTGAAAGGCAGAGGTTTGTCCGATTTATAGGGTTGTGTCACAAGTTGAAGTTCTCCAATCTCACTGATGCAAGACCTGTTTAGACGGTTTCCCTGTATATCTTTGCCTTGCAAGATCGAACTCGATGGGGTATTTTGGTATTTGCATGAATAGATACATGGTATAGGTGATTGTAAATAAAGATTCACTCAGGCATCGATTGGTTAAACTTTTTGAGAAACATTTGGTTTTCTTTTCTTCTTTTATCTTAAGCTAATATTTTCTCGATTTTAGAGAAGTTCCTCTGGTGTCAAAATGACGTTTCCTTTGTATTTTCAAAATGTTATTTCCAGTAGCCATTAATATACACAACTTATGATCCAGTAACTATTCACCTACGAACATTACTATTACTAATGTTCACACAAGTAGAATCATGATCAACAGTCAAGATCATTGTGATCTATATCTCGTTTTGGAAAATGAGATCCTTATGGTCCAAAAATGCAATCCTATGGTCAAGATTTAAATTAGGGGCTACAAGGGATCTGGTCCGGTGAGGGTACATGATGGTCTTGGTGCGGATGGGCATACCTAATTAGGAAAAATCCCCAGATTTTTTCAAGAAGGAATTTAGACAGGTTTGTCCTTGATGTGAGGGGAAATTCTCCTTCATTTAAGGCATATCAAATTGAATGTAAAATCCATGACCTCGCTCCTATAAATAGGAGTGAGGTTGAGGTTACCCATTCTCTTTCTCTCTCTCCACCCATAATTAGGAATCTTCTTCCTTCCATTTTTTGTGTAGAATTGGAGAGAAATTATACTCAATTGAGATAGAGAAGAACCATCAAAGAAACAAATGATAGAGGAGAGAGAGTTGTAAGTAATAGTGCTATCTTTGATTTCTCTCTCTCTCTCTCTCCTCCCATACATAGGAACCCTTTTCCTTCCATTTTTTGTGTAGAATTGAAAATAAATTCTATTACAATAAGGTAGAAAAGAAGCATCAAGGAAGAAATAAATCATAGAGGAGAGAGAGTTGTAAGTAGTTGTGCTTCCATTAATTATTTTCACATTCTCTATAAGCCAATCCCCTAACTTATGTTTAAGATCTTCTCTTAATTGTATGTATGTCATGAATTTGTTTGCATTCTATAAATCTTTGTGTTTTAGTAATGGTTGTCATAGGAAATGTCATATTTACAAATTAAGTTTAGTTTAGTTTCATATACTTCATGTAGATTTATAGGGTACACATATGTATATAATTTGACTAGATTTATGCATTCTTATGTGTTTATGATTAAGGCTAAGCATGGGCTCAGACTAGCCCGAGCCCGGCTTGGCCCAGCCCGATAAGGGCTTGGGCCCAAGTTGAAGGCCCAAACTTTATTAAGGCCGGGCTCGGGCTTACCTCGGCCCGGACTTGCTTATATATATATATATATATATATATATGTATGTATATACGTCTGTGAAGAAAATGTCCTATGATGAAAAAGTGTCTTTAGTGTATATGATGAATTATAAGCTGACACGTGTTGTGTTGAGGGTTAAAACGTCCAAAAAAGAGTTGAGATGAAAAAGCAGGTGTCGAAAAGGAGACATCAAATTCAAAAACACATCTCATACATATATATAAATATATTTATATATGAAATTAACAAGTTTATATCAATAGGTTAGTTGGTTAGATAGTTCATAATAGTGGAGGTTGTGAGTTCAATTCTTTTCAAAGATTGTATTTTTTTTAAATTTATGGGTTGTGGACTAGCCCGAACCCAGCCCAAAGCCCAATAAAATAACTAGGGTCGGGCTTGGGCCTAAGGTTTCTAAATATATTCGGGCCTGAGCCTAGCCCAAACCCAAAATTACTATAGCAGGCTGAGCCCTAGACCTACCTCGGCCTGGCCTAAGCCCAGCCCACGCACATCCCTATGTGGGATCCACCAACCAAGAGCCTGGATCTCAGATTTTACACTTTTAAGACTAGCAGATAATTTGATTACTTCAAAAATGAATCTAATATAAATGTCGACTACCTCATAAGTCACATCCTTGATGGTGGTTAGCCTAACCTGCTTTGAATTATGATAGGGAAAGATATTGAGGCCCCTATAAACCGACCCCGATAAACTTGTAGAGCCACGACCCTAAAGAAATTAACCCAATAAGTCCTTGAGGAAACCAACCCCGAGAGCATTTACGATCCCACAACCTAAAAGATATTGAGGGTACCAATGGGAAGCCTCGTTACTTGATGACCTTTCAACACCTAGGCTTACATAAAAAGCACTGAGTCACTCACTCAACCCTCCGGTACCCGACATTCCAAAACCCTCAGATCACTCCCAGAGCATTGCATAAACCACCTTGATGGGGATGATTATACCGAGGCCCCTAATAGTTCAACTCCGATAAACCAACACAGTACCGACCCTAGAGGAACTGACCCAAATAGTTCCCAAGAAGACTAGCCCAGGAATCCCCGACCCCTGACTAACTAAATGCCAAAGCCATTGCCGAGAAGGAGACATCCCTCGATACCGACCCCGAGTATCCCGCGGGTAGCCCCAACTATCACCCAGATCACCAGACACCAAAAGACCGGTCAAGGCTTCGAGGCACCCGGTACCCAACACCCGAGACTCCCCGACACGCAAAAGTATGGCAACCCCGACTACTCTGCTTAAGGATAAGCACAAAACCATTATGAGAAATGAATATTCTCTGTAGAAGGCCTAACATTCTAACAAAATAACAGAAAGAGCGGGGAGAGACGTGGCCAAGAACGTGAGGGAAAGTGACGTGCAAGATCTCCTTTGATACGCCACTACTCGAGCCTATAAATGCAGGTAACGATTCATCCTTCAGGTAAGAGACAACAGAAACCCTAAGGAAGAGAGCTCTACTTCTACATCGCCATTGTTATCTGACTTGATCGTTGAAGAGATAGAGGCTGGCACCCTACCAGCGCCTTGCTTCCTGACCATTTTCTGTTTTCTATGTGGAGCACCAGCTCCGCTAGGGACCTAGGATGACCGTGGGACCATCTGGTTAGCGTAAAGGAGTCACCTAAAAACTGAGACGCTATCAGTTGGCGTTGTCTATGGTATATATCATTTCCCAGAGAACCTAAGGTCTGCATGGTTAAAATCAGGTTGATCTACAGCAACAAATTCAAGGACTGATGTCAAACGTACAGTTGCTGATGGAATAGAACCGAGAAATCATGCAAGAGCTACAAGGCTTCCAAGGAGCGACCAACGACCACCACTTAGGACGATCAGGCCTCACATCCCCTCAACCAAAAGTCGTGACTAGGAGCATGAAGATGAGATAGTTAGTGGCACGGCTTATCAATTCCGAGAGGCAAGCTAGCTAAGAAGAAAGATCCACATCCCAGACCTCTAGGAGGAAAGAATGAAGGACATAAGGAGGGAGATGGGTACCATGAAAGAGGCCCTCAAAGGAAAAGCCCCGGCCACCGTCAACAAATTGATTCAAAGAACAGACCATCCCTTCACCCCAAAGGTAATGGCTCTACTTTTTCCCAATAAGTTTAAGTCGCCTCAGATGGAGATGTTGGATGGCGACAAGGATCCCCTTGATCATCTAGAGGCGTACAAGACGTACATGAATCTACAAGTGGGCCCTAATGAAATTATGTGCCAAACCTTCCCTATGACGATCAAGGGATCTATCAAAGTGTGGTTTAGCCGACTAAAGCCCGGTAGCATCCTGATATCCACAGAGTTAAGTCGACAGTTCGTTAGTTATTTCATTGGTGGCTAGAGACACCGGAAGCCTACCACCTATTTACTGCACATCAGGCAGAACAAGGGAGAGTTTCTACAGGACTATATGACTTGGCTCAATAGAGAGATGCTGCAAGTGAATGATGCCGAGGAGAAGGTGATCATGGCAGCTTTCATGGCAGGACTATTGCCCTCCAAGTTCCTCTTCTCTCTCTCCAAGAATCCTCGGTCCTACATAGCCGACCTCATGGTGAAGGCGCAACGACATATGAATGCTAACACTCTCAGTGCCAGACGAGAGCGAGATATTGGGCATAGATCATAGTCTGATAAGAGAAAAAGGGAGCAATAGTAAACACCGAAGGAAGAAAGGGGTGGTCCAGTGAGGGAAGGCAACAACAACAGCGGGGTTAAGCCTTAGGTCAACCTCCCCTCGAGTAGGTTTCAAAACTACACACCCCTCAACACACCCGTGGAGCAAGTCTTCCTGCATATCAAAGACGACCCAAGCGTCAAGTGGCTGGAGAAGAGAAATCGCAACAAGTACTATCATTTTCACCGGGATCATGGCCATGACACCAATGATTGCTTTAACTTGATGGAGTAAATAAAATCCCTTATTTAACGGGGGCGACTGCAGAGATTCGTTGCTGGGTGATATCCAATTAGACTCGAGGATACCCGCCAGGACCCTCTTGTTTGGGAAGAAAGAAGATCGGAATGGCCGATAGGGGAGATAAGGGTAATAGCTGGCAGGTTTGCCGGGAGAGGAGAGTCTAACTTAGCAAGAAAATCGCACATGAGGCAGATTTGTGCAAAGAGAGACCAACAAATGATGATGATAGAGAGGCTGACAAAGCACTACATAGTAGAGCATCCTCCTATCATCTTCTCTGCAGAGAACTCCTGAGGGGTAAGCCAGCCACACGATGATGCATTGGTGGTGATGTTGGTCATTTCAAACTATATGTTGCACTATATCCTCATTGATAACGATAGCTCAGTGGATATTCTCTACCTCTCGGCCTTCGATCAAATAGGCATCGGGCAAGAGAAGCTTAAATACGTTCAGACACCCTTGGTCAGATTTACGGGCAACAGGTTACTCCCATTGGGAACTATCATTTTGCCAATTATTGCTGGGGTGGGAGAGTGTCAAGCAACCTGGGTGGTTGACTTCTTGGTAGTAGACTGTCCCTCTGCATACAACGTGATCTTGGGAAGGTTGACGCTGAATTAACTTAGGGCGGTCACCTCGACCCACCATTTGTTGATACGCTTCCCAACCAAGGGGAGAGTGGGGAAGTGAGTGGTGATCAGGTGGCAGCCAGGGAGTATTATATGGCCTTGCTCAAAGGAGAGCTGGCTCCAAAGGAAACTATGGCGATCGATAACCTAGAAGTCCGAGATGAAAGGACCCGAGTAGTGGCAGAACCTAGAGGGGAACTTAAGGATGTCATCCTCGATTCCAATGAGCCAGATAGAGTTCCTCAGGTAGGGTCAGACCTACTAGAAGAACTCAAGAGGCAGCTTCAAAGCTTCCTTATCGAGAATCAGGACATGTTCGCCTAAACGCATAACAGCATAGACTCCAGGCTAACAGTACACTGGCTATATGTAAACCCGACCTCAAGACCCGTTAAATAGAAGAAAAGAAATTTCACCCTAGAGAGAAATCAGGTTGTCGCAGAAGAAGTTGAGAAATTACTGAAGGCCCACTTCATAAGGGAAGTCCACTACCCTAACTAGTTGACGAATGTAGTTATGCTCAAAAAACCAAACAGAAAGTGGCATATGTGTGTCGACTTCACCGACCTCAACAAGGCATGCCCAATAGATAGCTTTTCACTCCCAATGATTGACAGCCTGGTAGACTCGACAGCCAAGCATCAGACCCTTAGCTTTATGAACGCCTTTTTAGGGTACAACCAGATAAAGATGCATGAGTCTGACCAAGAGAAAATGGCCTTCATCACTGACCAAGAGCTCTACTGCTACAGAGTCATGCCCTTTGGGCTAAAGAATGCAAGGGTGACTTACCAATGACTTGTCAACGAGATGTTTAAAAGCTAAGTTGGGAGGAACGTGGAGGTGTATGTAGATGATATGCTGGTGAAGAGCCTTCAAGTTGAGCAACACCTCTCAAATTTAGCGAGACTTTCCAGACTTTGAGGAAGCATAGGATGAAGCTTAACCCCAGTAAATGTGCCTTCGGGGTGTCGACCGAGAGGTTCCTCAGGTTCATGGTATCCCAACGGGGGATAAAAGCAAATTCCAAGAAGGTGAAGGCCATAATTGAAATACAACCGCCTAGGAACATAAAATAAGTACAGCGACTAGCTAGGAGAGTAGAAGCATTGAGCAGGTTTATATCCCGATCTACAGATAAGTGTCTTCATTTCTTTCATCTACTGAAAAAAGGCTTTTTGTTGGAACGAAGAATGCGACAAAGCCTTCCAGGAACTTAACGATCACCTTGGCCGCATGCCACTGATTAATCAACCGAAGCGACGCAAAGTGCTCTGTGTATACTTGTCGGTATCAGAGATGGCAGTGAGCTCAGTGCTAATAAGGGAAGAAACCGAAATACAAGCACCTGTATATTACACCAGCAAAGCCTTCAGGAGGCAGAGGAAAGGTACCAAAGAGCAGAGAAGAAGGCATTCGCATTAGTCGTCACGGCCCGGCAACTAAGGCCTTATTTTCAAGCCCACACTATCGGGTGCTAACAAATCAGCCGTTAAAGGCCGTATTGCATAAACCCGAGACCTCGGGGAAACTGGTCAAGTGGTTGGTGGAGTTAAGCGAGTTCGACATCGAGTACCACCCTTAGGGGGCTATCAAGGGCTAACATGTTGCAGACTTCATCGTCGAATACACTTATGCATTGGGCCCAAAGACTTAAATTCATCAACCCTATCGACCATATGGTCTACGGTGTCCTCGGACACCATTGGGAAAAGTTAAAAGAATAGAGATCTACGAAAAAGGAAAGTAGAAGCTACGAAAAGGTAAATACACTGAGTAGAAACACTAAACTAGAAAACACACACAAACTAAAACACGAACAAACTAGCGAACTCAAGCAAAGGTGAACAATTGAGAGAAACTATGACAAATTAGAAAATAAGTGCCAAGAAAACAACACAGTACCTGGAAAAAGAAGACAAGCGAAAATAGAGCTAGATGCGATAGAGAAATGGATGCCCATAAGCGGAAGGGTAGTCAAAAATGGCTAAGAAGGGAGCCCAGGAATGAAGATGATCGTGTTGATGACAGAGATGACCGCGCAAAGAGACGAAGAAAACTTACTAGAAATCTTCCAAGATGCAAATAGGAAACACGGGAGATAATACACATGGATAAGGGAAAGCCAAACAGTGTGTCAAAAGGGGAATTTATAAACTACCCCGGGGATCCTTGACCCTATGCGTGTTGCACATCCACGGGCTAATGAAACAAACCCCGGAAACGAGGCGACGCAGGAATCCCAAAATATTTAAGAAGCCTAAACATAGCTATTAGATGACCTAAAGATCCGAGAAGACACGACGCTTGACATGACCCATAACTAGTGCCAGCATGTCCGCTCGATTACTGAAATTCATTAAATGCGAGGTCACCATTAACGCTTATCCCTAACCTATATCACCTCGATAGCTTAAACAACACGTTGCTTGCGCCAGAACAAAAACAACGAATAAAAACAGTTCGTATTCTAGGGCCACGTAACCCTGGACTCGGCAATAAAGGGGGGTAATTGATGGAAAAGATTATACCGAGGCCCCTAATAGTCCGACTCCGATAAACCAACACAATGCTGACCCTAGAAGAATCGACCCAAATAGTTCTCAAGAAGACCAGCCTGGGATTCAGGATTCCCTTGGGAGTCCCCGACCCCTGACCAACCAAATGCCGAAGCCATCGACGAGAAGGAGACAACCCTCGGTACCGACCCTAAGTATCCCGTGAGTAGCCCCAACTATCACCCAGATCACTAGACACCAAAAGACCAGTCGAGGCCTCAAGGCACCCAGCACCTGAGACTCCCTGACATGCAAAAGCATGGCAACCCTGACTACTCTGCTTAAGGATAAGCACAAAACCGTTATGAGAAAGGAATATTCTCTATAGCAGGCCTAACATTCTAACAAAATAATAGAAAGAGTAGGGAGAGATGCGGCCAAGAACGTGGGAGAAAGCAATGTGTTAAATCTCCTTTGATACGCCACTACTCGAGCCTATAAATGCAGGTAACAATTTATCCTTCAGGTAAAAAACAACAGAAACTCTAAGGAAGAGAGCTCTACTTCTACATCCCCACTGTTATTTGATTTGATCATCGAAGAGCTAGAGGCTGGCACCCTGTCAGCGCCTAGCTTCCTGACCATTTTCTGTTTCTTATGTACAGCACCAGCTCCACTAGGGACTTGGGATGACCGTAGGACCATCTGGTTAGCGTAAAGGAGCCACCCAGAAACCGATATGCTATCATACCTGATACCAAACAAGGAACGTGGGGTAAAGACCCAACTTTTCATATTTGAAAATAAGAACAATCCAAAAGCCATTACCAAGGGAGAATATCCTCTACAGTTGGCCTAACACACTGAAAAAAAAAATGACAGGAAAAACAGAAGGAGCAGAGGGGTGCAGCAAGGAACATGGGGGAGGTGGTAGACTGTATCTTCTTTGATTCACCACTACGTAGGCCTATAAATGTCAACGATAACCTAAGGACTAGGTATGAGGAACAAGAAACCCTAATTTGAGTTGAGCATTCTACTATCCTCACCATCTGACTTAACAGTCGAAAAGTTAGAGGCCGGCACTCTACTAGTGTCTAGCTCCTTGACTCTTCGTCTATGTTGTACAGGGTCTGTTCTGCCAGAGACCTGGGTTTACCGTGCGACCATCTGACCGGTGTAAGGGCACATCCAATTCCGAATACCATCAAATTCCAACCTCCATAGTTCAACTAACCAAACCATCTACTTTCCACCATTCTAGCATATTTATGGTCATACCCTCAATTATGTCACAATCTCTGGCCTTATCTGACTATTTATAACCTACTTTATATCCTTTAACCTTATTTTTCAAGAACTTTAAATTTACACCATATCCCTCTTTACTAGTGACCAACCACTAGATTTATTGCAATTTAATTGTTAGAGAAAATATCAAAGGAAAATAAGGAAAAGTTAATAAATCTTAAGATTAATATATATATATATATTCCACTTTATAAATCATATGATCAATATAGATTCAAATGAGTTGATTTCCTCTTAAAATAATTGTTAGCAATGGCCTATTTATTGGAAGATTCTACTCTTTCCACAGTCTGGAACCTTTAGGACTTGTCTAGTTGCCATGAATTGAATAGAAAAGAAAGGAAAGAATTGGTGATTTTCTATTCTTTTCTTATGGCTCTTTGGTTGCCAGGAAAAAGAAAAAGAAAAGCTTCTATGTTGCAATTTTCATATGAAAGGAAGGATTTTCAAGCAAGAGTTGTATGAAAGTAAATGGTGGCTGACAAGAAAAAAGAAAGGTACATGAGAACATTTTGAAAATTCAAGATTTCTTGTTCTCAGCAACCAGGCGGTTTGAAAATTATTTTCATCTTGAGAAAATTTCACCAAGGATCACAAGATAATCAGTGATTCATGACAATCAAACAGGGCCTAAGTGTTGGGACTAGAATAGTAATTCCAGTCCTTCGCTTTAGATAAGATAGGACGCGTATCAAGATGTGCGATGTTGATGTCATTACACAAGGTGTAGTGGATCCGAGGGTTTTCTAATAATTAAGAAACGCAGTGAATGGAACCATATCCCCTGTAGGGGTTGGTTAGGATAGCTACTCACAGGCTGAGAGTAGAGGTGTTAACGAGCCAAGATGATCATGCTGAACTGACCTTAGCCCAGCTCAAATCAGGCTCTCGTCACACAAGAATTAAGGTCTGGTTTGGCTCAAGGTGTTGAGCTCAAGCTTGGCTCATTAAGATTGAACCAAACTTGTTTCCCTCTTTTCTATATTGCCCAAGGTTTCTAATACAAGACATATATATATATATATATATATATATATATATATATATGAATCTGAGTCTAAGTGCATCTTGGCTCAAGCTCATGTAACTAAAGGAATTCAATTGGAGGCTTATGCTGCTCAAACTCCGCTCACGATGAACTGAACTAGCTCTGGTCATTGGCAGTTGTCATAATGATACATCAGAGACTTGTTCAAATTTGACAAAATGCATTAAGTAACCCCTTTACAACTCATAGAATGGCATGGTCCCACCTATGGGTCCAAAAATAGACTATTCATAGATCACAACAAGAAACCTTTGTTGTATTTATTGAATAGATAAGTTATTTTCAGTAAGCTATGAAAATATAATATTGGTCAGCTAGTTAAGAATCATGTGATCATGTTGATTTTGGCCCAAACAATCTTTCAGGTACGTATCATATATTCAATTGTGGGTTCCAATCCGGCTGACCTAGACATGTTCCAAGGTTTAGTTGACCTGAGGTTCCAAGTGGCTCCCCTAACTAAAAAAAGGCTCCATGTGTTCCTCACCTCACTCTCACTCTATTCTCATGTGACAAGTTTTAGCTAGCTTCAATAGCCTCTCACCCATGGTTTAAAAACTCGCTAATTGACTGGCAAACTTGACTGAGTTGTTGGTTAACCAGTTCCCATAACTCGGATGACAGCAACAATCTGATCATTCGACCAAGTAACTTATTTTAAGACCATTATACCCTTAACCCATAGTCTGTAGTAAATACCATTAAACCCTTTTAACTCATTGTCTATAGTAAACTCTAAAGACTTAAATTGTAAAAGTCATAGCTAACCCAGTCAACTGAACAGCTGGTATTGGTACCCAGGGACAAGTTACCAGTAAACTCGGATCGGTGACGTAAACTCAGATCGGCAGACCTCCGAGTCACCGATCCGAGTTTTTAAACGCTACTCCACTTTGTGACAAAAGAAAACCCTCTTGTCTAAGCAGTTTTTAAGTAATAATTTGAAACTCAAAGGCTCAAAGATTAGCATTTAAAGGGGGAACAGTTCAATAAAAGATGACATTAGTGCTGTCATGGGCTGGGAACAGGGGCCAATAGAGCAAAGGATCTTAATGACCCATCTAGAAACCTTTTTCCATAAATAAAAGAGGTATTAAGAACTTGCCTGGTTTAGTAGTCCTAAACTCAACACCTTTGCACCTGCATGCTCAGCGTCTAGTATAGCTTTCTCAATCAAGCTATTGATTGGATCCCTTTCCCATGTTATGAAATACTGCAAAGCAAAGATGTCATGTCTCATAACTCTACACAAGACCACAAAAACAAAAAACAAAAAAAATAAAAAAAAGAACACACATTTCTTACTTGGAAACTAAATCTTGGTATAGCCCATATTTGCATCTTGAGTTCATTAAACACATTCCTCTCCACAGCAAAGGTAGAACCAAAGATCCATGTCAACAACACAAGCACATAAGTGAAAGGCCACAGCATCCACAAATACCACTCGGAAGCATAGGGTCCAGATGCCAATGAAGCAAAACCTGGCCGGAGATGGTACAAGGACTGTACCGTAGTCAGATGGGTTAAGTGAACCACATTTAGTGTGTCTTTTCTTCCCTTAAGTGAGGTTTCATACACTTTATCTGTGGAGTTGTCCATGGTACCATAGATGTAATCGTATATTGGCATGAAGAGGGAGTAGTTGGTCCGAAATTGTGAATGATGAAGGGAGTGAAACCTGTTTAAATACTTTACGTTATCTTCCATACTAAAAGGTTATATTATTAAGAGAAACTAGTTCGTGGGTTTAAAGACTTACGATGGAGTATACATAAGGTACTTTACAAAGGGGAAGTAGTGGAAAACCCACTTGGGAATAAGCTCGAAGTTGCAGTGCCCCAAGTTGTTCATAAAATCAATGTAAGTCACATACCCCATGATTGACATCAAAGAACCAGCTCCAATAAACACCACGGTTAAGAGTGGGATTGCGAAGAGTAGAAAATAAGCGATATGTTCTGCAAATGGATGAATTACAGCTGCCACAGAAAAGTAACAATTATGATTTTTACTATCTTCTAAGAATGAAAAGGATCTCCTACACCCAATATGAATGTCCCCCGTGTCCCAGACACAAAAGGTTGGGTGTATAGAGTTAAAACTGTAAAAATGGTTTTCAAATGAAATAGTTGGTACCCAAAATAACGAGGTGTAAGAGCAAATCATTGTAGCAAGCTTAAATTATATTAACTGGAAACTGTCGTCAAAACAGGACATGTATAAAAATAAAAAATAAAGTTTCAATTTTGGTTGGGAGTTTTTTAAGCTTGTTACATAGGATTTGTTTTCCCCAGGTGTATAGGATTAACCCTAGAAAAAAATAGTTCAAATGAAAAAGTAGGTACCTAAAAAGAGACATCAAATTTATAAAGCAAATATAAATCACGTGTTAGCCTGTGATGTGGGGACACGTGGAGACAAACAAATTTTAGTGTAGGAGACCCTTTTCCATCTAAAAGACTAAAACAGATCTCTCTCTCTCTCTCTCTCTCTCTCTCTCTCTCTCTCTCTCTCTCTCTAGCTTTCACTTCTAAAATCAAGCAAACACACAATGAGATAACAAGAGATGAGAAATCGGTGTTACATGTAATGGGCTCTGTAACGATGGATGAATGATGGTGGGAATGGTAGCGGGAGTAAAGGAAATGATGGTGCAACGCTCTATGAAGCCA
>JAOXJP010269349.1:0-12974 GCA_025762735.1 Platanus orientalis | reverse complement strand
CATGAACAAAAACAGTGAAAAGAATAAAAAGTATCCACAAAAAACAAAAACACCATGCAGTATATGCTACAGTAGATCTTTGCCATATAATCTGTTGAGTGTGCTTTGCACTATGTGTACGAGAAGGTACAGGCAAGAGCACGTGTGTATTGGAGTCACTTAGAAGTTGCCTCTCCTGCCACTTATGACCTGCTAAGGTCCTATCTAACAGGTGGCAAAACACTATTGGAGGGAAAAAGTGATTTGCAATTTTTGAAAAATGCAATTCTATTTTTCTTGCCAATCATCTCCTGCCACCTATTTTAGTCAGGACCTTAACAGGTCATAGGCCGACAGGAGAAGATCCTTTGCGTCTGAGTAAGGGTGTGAAGAGTCAGGGTTCGGGCTGGGCCTAACCATTGCTTATTATGGGCCTGGGTCTAAAAAAACTAGGCATCGGGGCCCAAGTGTGATCCAAACTAATAGAACAGGCCTTAGGATGTCCCCAGACCCATTATTTCAATACATACATGCGGCCTCGGGCTAGGCTAAGGTTAGCTTGTGCATTGCCCAAGCTTAAGCTCAGGCCAGGAGCACATTGGTCCAAGCCTGAGCCGGATTTTTTTCAAGCCATTTTCGCGATGGACTGGATTAGGCATGGGCTGGCTTGGCCCTATGTATGGCCCTAGTTGCAAGGACCCGCAAACACTGCGAGTGGGCTGGCTCGGCTGTGAGCGGTCTAAATTGCAAACTCGTTTATATAGACAGATAGATAGATACCAAAAAGGAGAGAAAGATCTCGAAGGTGAAATGAGTAAGACTTAACAAGTCAAGAGAAGAAAGTTGTAAAGAGTATGAGAAGCCCCAGGAGGAGAACAATAGGAGAAGCCATAAGAATGGCAGAGCCTAGTAAGAACAGATTAATGAGTTATACTGTGTGGATTCATTAGTCCTCTGATTCGAAAAAGATTTATAATATGTGATTCATACGGTAAAGCTTTGTGTGAGCTATGTCATCTTAAAGCTCACAAAGAAGAGGTCAGTGGGTTATATCACTTGGTTCTTAGTATTAACCTGAATTCTCATATTTAGAAGAGATAATTAGACCTGTGTGCTTCTTTGAATATATTGATTCAAAAGAACTTGAAGACTCTTTCTTCTCCTATAATAAGAATGGAGGCCTTTGAACTATCTGTGTTTGAGGGTATTAATATGAACTAGTAAGCATCAGATTGACCCATTTTTCCCAGAAATGCTTTTAGAGATCCATGGGGTTTTCTAGTTTGTGACAATTCAGAAGAGAGATAAATGTATTCGGGTTATGAAAACCCCAAGAGCTTGTTAATTAAGTTGAGAATTTCTTTTCGGATCTGAGATATCTATGAACTAAGAAATTTGTTTTGGATCTTGAGAGATCCATAAAGAGGTCAAGTTTTATGAACTCTAATAAAACAGTAATCGTATGACCTAGGCTTTTTGAAGAAGTGGAGCTTTTTCGCCAAACCGTGCAAATCTGTAGGGAGGAAAGACTTTTTCCAAGTTTTGTTGGATCCCAACCTTAGCATGGTCACTTCCTTTGCACAATAAGTGGGAGTCCTTAACTATTGTCAAGAAAGTTAGATTCATATATGCTTCTAATACCTGCGATAAAGTGTGTATGAATTATGATTGGCATAATGGATTCATTGGGTATATCGGCAACCTGTTGACTTTGTTCTATCCTAACTATATGATCACATATATTTTGTGGTATTGAGTTTGAAAAACTCAACAAAATTGACGATTGAATTGGAATTCAGGTTCTAGCTCTATTTTTAATTTAATGGGGGTACTTGTGGTCTAAAGATTTATGGCCCTGTCTTGTTACATTGAATTGAATAGAAAAGAATAGAAAAAAAAAAAACCCCACAAGAAATTAAAAGAAAAGAATCATGAGAAAATCATGAAAAAGCCCGCTTTTCATGACAATCCAACGGCTTCTAAATGATTTCTAGAATCATGAGAAAACCAGCTTTTCATGACAACCAGACAAATTTTCATTTCTTTAGAGCTTAGCGTATTAGTTAATCTTCTTGTTATATTTATTTTTAATCGATTAAAGAAATATGAATCCAGATCCTTTATTAAGGATTTCCCTATTACCCAATCAAAATATCACATGTTATTTTTTTGTAAATAAATTGCAGGGAATTGCCGTTGTGGTATTCCCTAGTCACTAGCACTTTAAGCACTTGACAATGTTACATGGTTAGTAAGGCTACGTTTGGCAGCCACCTGTAATGTAATCATTTCATTTGAGTGTCCCTAGGCTTTTTAGTAGCGACAATGGGATGGTTTGAAATGAACTCATTCAGAATTGAACTGATTTGTGTTTGATAACATCAGTTATTTCATTTATAGAAAAACCTAAGATGACTTTATTTCTAATTGTAGTAAACAAATCAGTATAAATTTGAATTAGACCATTACAAACCGTCACCTCATGGCTACAAATGCCTTAAGAAACTCAAATGAAATGATTACATTACAGGTGGCTGGCAAACAGGCTATAAATGAAAAGTTAGAATCATATTCATTTGAAATGGTGAGTTTCGTTTGTTTCAGTCAACATATACATAATGCCTAATACAAATAAGCTACACTGTCATGTCTCGCGTGACAACTAAAGACTGTGAGTCCTGACCAGCCCATACGCGAGGGATTGGTTTATGAACGATTCCCTTAACAAACGCTTATCTCTGCTCCTTGTCAGGGGTGGATACATCAGCATTAAAAAGTGATTTTCACTTTTTTGGGGGGCATATATTCACTTTTAAGTGCTGATGTGCCCACCGCCTGACAGGGAGCAGTGGTTAGCATTCGTTAAGGTGAGTATTTTTTATCCATTCACCATATGCGAATATTAGGGTTGGGTGAAAGCTAAGTCTGTGATTATGCATAGAGAGTAATTAAACCAAGAAAATTAGCATCAGTGAAATTTCTTACTATTTAACAAAATAATAATAATAATAATAATGCATAGAGAATGGACGGGAGTTCTAATACAAGTGTCACAGTATAGATTTAAAAGTGGACCCATTCTTAGCCACATGTCAATGAATGACTGCAGTTTCTGTTTAATGTAATTTAAGCTTGTTGCAGGGGATGTATTTTTTTTAATGTCCCATGCTCATTTGAAAGATCATCTCTATTTCAAATGGAAAGAAGTCCCAGTAGTTCTAAATCAGCATTAACAAAGACAAATATGTTCTCACGCTGTGTAACTAGTACATCCTCCTTTTATCTTCTTTTTAGGCATCATGTGACTACGTGTTTAACTATGTTGAAGTATATTTAGTATATTAACTCTAACCTCTATTTAGAGTGTTAATTGTTTTATTTAAGATGGTATCAAAGCAGGTTTTCGATTGCGAGTTCAAATCTCTTGTGGACGCAATTATTTTCCCATGTTCTTCATACACATGCATGCATGTTCGGTGAAGATTTTCTACGCCGATGATAGCCTCCGCTGAGGTCAAGGGGCAACCACATCAGCATAAAAATGATTTACACATGCCCCAAAAAAGTGAAAATCACTTTGCTGATGTTTCCACCCATTTGACCATCAGCGTAGGTTAGAGGAGGAAAGGGTAAAATCCAAGCCGATGCATGTTATGTGACTTGCACTAAAAATTAGGTGAGAACGAATTGTGAGAACTGTGAAAACGGCATCAGGGTAGACACATCAGCGCCGAAAAGCGATAAGTGCCCCCCAAAAAGTGCAAATCACTTTTTGATACTGATGCGTCAGCCCCTCTGGTGCCGTTTTCACGGTTCTCACAAGATTCGTTTTCACATAATCCAAGCCTATAAGGGGTGTGGGTGCTAAGGGATGGGTTTCAAGTCGCTTCTTTCATTTGGGGCATAAAGGTGAAGGGCTGTCGAACCTCGCGGAAGGTCCAAGCGAAAGCCACGAAACACTACCGCGGTGGAGCGGTGGAGCAGAAACAGGCCAGACATGGGCGAGATCGACGATGATCAGCTGCTCAAAAACTTCTTTGCCGAAGTTAGCGAAGTCGAAAGGGACAACGAGGTCCTCAGGTTCTCTCCATTCTTTACCTCCCTCCCTCTCTCTTTCCATCTACTGTTTGTTTTTGTTTCTGCAATTTCATCTCTGCGACCTCTTTACAACCCTATCGAATTCTCTGTGTTTATGGCGGTTAGGGTTTCTTAAGACGGATTTTTCAATTTTTTTTATTTAATTATATAAGTTTTGGTTGCAATTTGCGTAGCAGATGGAAACAAATTCAATTAATCTCTTTGTGTTTTGAAATTTGAAGTAGCGGAAGTGGATTAATGTCCAATATATAACAGCAAGAATATGTGTCTGCAGATTTGTCTATTTTTTTTTTTTGGATGTTTATGTCTAGTATTTTTTCTTATTTAATGTTTAATAATCTGTGAATTCTTACATATATTCTAGGGATCATGATTAAACTATGTGAAAATTGGTAGATCGAATGCATTATTTGACGGCATAAATGAAGCTGAACTTGAGAGAGCGATGAGCTTGGTCTTCTTCTTCTTCTTCTTCTTTTCTTTCCCAATTGAGCTACAGGTTCTGCTTCCTAGGTCATGGAATGAATTTGGTTGATTTGTAGAATTCCTATGAGGGGATTTTTATATGGTACATGATATACGTGAGAATAGAAGCAACTTAGAGATTAGGGAAGAAATGCTTTTGCAAGAATGTTAAGAAGAGGTGTAGAAAGGATACATGGCTGAGGGTTCTGGGGAGACGGAGCCCAAGACTCTTTAAACTAGAATGGCCAAAATTGAAAAGAGCATTGAAAATGATCATTTCAGTACGGAGTTTGCTCTCATCATAGTTTGGCAATGGAGAATGTCATCCATTTAGGGATGGGGAGAGAATTTTTCATGTATCGATGAGAGTCAAAAAAGGAAGGTGGTCCAAAGAAAAAGTGAGGAAAGGGGTCTGTCATTAGAGGTAACATTACCTGGAGGAGGTCCTCCTAGCATGCACAATTGAACTTTTTTCTGAATCTGCTTGACTCTTTCATTACCAGGGCAGGGTATTTATTTAGTGGATAAACACCATGCTGCATATACCCAGTACCACGCTTCAGTTTGAGTCCTCAGGAAACAAGAATGTATCATGGAACCATGGGAACATATTGGAAGCCATTTCAAAATTATGGAAACTTTTTAGGAAAATAGAAACTTTGGATGAAACTTCAGGAAATGATCGAATAAGCACCAATACACACCTAGGAATTATTACATAAGCAAAACAACTATCTATGTTGGTTGTTGGAATCCGATGTTCTCATCACATGCACTGTTGCACACATCTGGAGAACCAAGGGTTAGGTAATGATAAAAACCACTACATAATGAAGCTATACATCCACATAGAGTTTGGAAATGATAAAGAGACATCTGCATCAAATAAATATATTAGTCCAAACTACCAACTCATGACTTTTTGGAAACATTGGTGCAAATGCCGGAGGATGTTATGGAAATTATGGAAACACAATGGAAACCTTGGAAATTTTGGATGAAACTTCAAGAAATGTTAGAATAAACCATTATACACATAGGAACTGTTACTTAAGCAAGACAACCAATTATAATGGTTGTTGAAAATTGTTACCCTTGTGATGCCGCTATCATGCATGTTTGTAACTCATAATATATTACATAGAACGTAATCTTAAATAACTTTAACCATACTTCAATTTTTATGTAATTCGGTAAGTCAGAAATTAACTATTCAAATTTCGAGGGGTTAGGAGCTCAATTGGTCTTTCACTTTTTCTCTTTCTCTAAAATCCAACACATGCAGTCCATTGCCTGAATCCCATGTTTGCAATGCTTGCAACCCATGCCTGAAACTCATGGCTGAAGCCCATCGCTGGAAAATCTTTTTTGAAATCCACCACCTGAAATCCAACACATGCAGGCATGCAGCCCATCTCCTGAATCCCATGTTTGCAGCCCAACACCTGATATCCTCCACCAGAAACCCATGTCTAAAACCCACCAAACCCAATACCTCATTGAAATGTTTAATTGATTGAACACTGCGGCAAGTTACCTTTCAGGAGAACTCTGATGTGTCCTCGAGGTTTCAGTAGTGTAGTTTCTCTGTTGTGGCAAGTTAGCTTTATGTCTTGGATATGAAAAAGATCATGGTTATTGAATCAAAATCTTTTGGCATTGGAGATGTTTTTTATGGTGGGGAGTGGGGGCAATGAGCTACATCAAGACGGGGAAGAGATGTTTTGAGATGGGTTTACACATGCTTGGAAGAGGTAGTTTATTGGAAACTAGAGATTCATCTGGTACACACCAGAAAGGTGCAAAAGTCTAGATAGTGGAATGAAGAGAAAATGGGCAAGGTCGATTCTTAGAACTCTTTGAGATATCCCTGGAAGGGAGAGGTATATTTATACTTGAAGGAGGTAGCGGAAGTGCTTGCCAGAATTTCCATTACATATGCAAAGCCGTTAGAGGATGCATTCGAGTCAAAGAAGGGTTATGTAATCAGAGACAGCTGAAAAAGATTCTGAAGGCCACACCATCTCCAAATGATACGGATATCTAGTGAAGGGAAAATTGGGAATTAAGAAATGTTATTTCTTCTTAGAGGCTGGTTTTGGGAAATGGAATCATGTTGTATTGTGAAGCAGGGGGTTCAATAAGCGTGGAAGTTTTGCAACTCAGTGATAGGTGGTATTATAAGATCGAAGAGCCTAGCTCTAATTATTGTTTCAGAGGATGAAGCTGTGATGTTTTTGAAGCATGTGGGAAAGATCAAATAGCTATGGGCTGTAGAATCGTATGCCACTACAAAGGGTTGGTTTGCCTTCTGATGCTAACAGCCATTAGTATACCTTAGTGCGGACAAGAATTTAATCAACACTAGATGGGTGTCAGTCGTAGGTCTCCCATTGCACCTTTGGTCAAGGGGCTTCCTGACGACAATCAGTAAATTGTGCAGTGGATTCATGAGGATGGATTGTTGCACTGAACTTAATGAAGACTCCCGGAAGACGATCTTCAATCAACGAATAGGTATCTTGATTGAGATTTGGATTGAAGGGGAGGATGCACCACCAGAAGCTATCCGTATGGCCGGAGGAAGGCGGTTCTGGTGGGAGCCTGCGATAGGCTGAATGAGATGGTGCTGGGTACGGAGTATGAATTGCTTGAGCATATGGAGAAAGTGGAGGGAAATCGGCCGTTGATTGGCATTGGGAAATATCAGAGACTAGAAATGGTTTTGGGGCAGCCTGTAGTTTGGATTCCAGCTCAAAAAAATTAGGCTCTGGTGGGGGATTCTATTCATATAGACAATCAAAAAGGCAAAGGTGAAGTAGTCGGGGTGATGTATGATGGAGGTCCTTTGAAAGCCCAAATCATGCAGGGGATCAGTATGAAGGGTCTAGATCAAAATAGGTTTGGAAAGTCGGTAGAGAGCACAACGAATAAGGTGAAACAGAGTGCAGTATCAAAGCAACAGGGGCTAATTACAAAAAGACCTACTGAGGGTCCGTTAGTGGATGCAGGCATGTGTTCTAGCAAGGGGCCTAAGGACAGAATAGTCTTTTCCTGTTAGTGACGAAATTGCCCCTTCTTGTGAACAGGGAGTAAATATAAGTCTTTTGGCAGATTGCATCGAAACCTCCTGCAAAATTCTCAAAAATATCCCAGCTGAGGATTTTTGTCAGAGCTTGTCGACATGGATGGGTTTGTCCTTTGAATCTCCTGGAGATCTTAAAAATCAGCTGGCTGGTTGTGCTTCTTTGTTCAGGCATGGACTAAGTCTTAGTGAAGAAGGTGTGGAAAAGAGGTTTGCAAAAGGAAGGTAAATCTAGAAGAAATTAAATGAATTTAATCATAAAGATAGAGAAGTGAGGGTGAGAAATGGAATCTTGATTCAGGCCTGTCCCTGTGTAGGGAATCTGGAGGGAAATGAGAAGGTGGCCAACCATCTTTGCGATAACCCTTCAATACACCAGCGTTTGCTGTGGCTGATGAGAACACAAAGGAGAGTTATGTGGAGGTGGTAGATAGAGATCTACCTTTCAAGGCTGCACATCTAGAGTGTAGTTTGCAGCACTCTAAGGAGGAGCTGCAACCATCATACTCATCGTCTACTTGTTATTGGGTGGTAGATTTGCAAAAGGAAGAGGGATACTCCTCCCATCTAGAGAAAGAATGTTGTGTCAATATCGTGCTGCTGGTTCCTGATAAAGGGGAAGAAGAGCTGTTGATAATAGTGCATAATGTGCCAATAGCTTCTAAGTTCCAACCAAGATGGAGCATAGACGTTTGAAGTAGGAGTAGAGTAGTGTGGACTGCTGGAGAAGGTGTCAGACTTCGTTTGTTGGGTCACAAGCCCTATAGGTGGTGTGGCGTCTGAAGAGCGAAAAGTTGAGCTAATCACGCGTTAAGGAGAAACTGTTAAGATGCTGAGGCCTCTTTCTTGTTCCATTCCAACCATTTCTACAGCCAGGTGGACACCAAAAGGATTTGCAGCCATGTAGCTGTTCGGAGGACCCACAGAACATCAAATCTAGGCCAACAGGTGTACCAACTCAGTCGTGTAGGATTCCATCTCAGTTATAGCTGGCATGGAAAGGAAGTCTTGCTCAGTGGCCAGTAACAATGTTACATACAGATGTTCCTTTTGTTCTTACTTCCAAACTATTCAACCCAGGTCAACCATTTAATGCTCCAAATCTTTACTCTGTTCCATATTTTTTTGCTCTGGATTTTTGTAGGGCTAACAAATGTCATGGACTGAGTGAATTTTTTTTTTTCCCAGAATCCAAATGTTGAGGAATGTATGGAAAAAAAACTTCAATGGAAAATGGACAGTCAACTAGTTTTTGTTCAGTCGGTTGAAGAGGATATAGATTTGGTCCTGGAAGTGGATCCTATTGCAATGATCAGACAGGAGGAAGAGTTGGAAGGGATGGAAAGAAATAAAAACATTACGGCCATCTTTGGCATGCAATCTTGTATTTTGCGATTGCGATCTAGATCTAAAACCAAGATATTGCAATCAAGCTGATCATAGATCAGATTGTGGTAGTTGTTTGGCTTCAATATTTTGAGAACGTGATCTATGGATTGAAATGAAAACATTGCATTTGGCATGTGATCTCAAGATTGTAAACTTAACTATTATATACTTTTTTTTTCTTTTTTTGAAAGATAAGATAATTTATTAAACACAAACGAGGGCACCACAACAGCATGAGAGATGCTCCACCAAAGGCAAACGAAGCAACAAGAAAAACAGCAGAAGAGAGCATAAGCCTAGGAGATAAAAGTATCCCAATAAAAAATCCATGATCTAAACAGAGGGTGTTCCCTTCGAGAGGCCCTGAACTGCCAATCATGAATAGAAGAGATGATAGCATCAGTTCAAGAGTGTTTAGCTCTCGAAGTTCCTTAAAAACTTCTCCTGTTACATTCCTCCGAACTAACATATTGCCATAGGAATCATATTCCACATATCCCTCTAAAACTCATTTCGGCCTCCAAAAGTCTTGACTCAACCAACAATGCAAGAGGCTCCTTACGGATTCCGGCTGCACCCAAGACACCCCAAATTGAGCTAGAAAGTGGCTCCATAAACCATCCACCATCGGGCAATGGATCAAAAGATGACCCGATGATTCCCCATCCGCAATACACAAAGAGCACCAATTTGGGATTATCATGCCTCGCACTCTAAGGTTGTTAATCATGGGAACCTGATCCCACCACAACTCCCACAACAAGATAGATACCTTTAGAGGAGTTTGGCTGTTTCAAACACACTTACCAGGGAAGGAATTGTTGGCTGGAAAACACAGGGCTTCATACATTGATTTGACTTAGAACCCTTTCTCTTCATTCGAAATCCAAATCTATTTATCATGACCCTCCATATCTTCCATGCAATAGTTCTTCTGGAGGTCCAGTAACCGATCCATCTCCCCAACCTTCCAATCCTTAAGCTTTCTTCTAGGACGGATATTCCAAGAGCAGAACACTCTAGTTCGAATCATATGATTTTTCATAGACCCCCATTTACATTCTGTCAAGCTATAACATGCTGAGAATAGGCTAGAAAAGGGTTCTCTCGTACACCACAGGTCCTACCAAAAAAGCACAGATTCTCTATTGTTAATCTTAAATTTGGTAAATCTAATGAAGGATTCAGCCCCTTTAGAAATACTTTTCCAAACACCACACCCAACAAGATCCACTGGACTTTTACTTAGCCAACAATTCCGCTCCTCCCCATACTTGGCAGCCATTACTCTTCTCTAAAGAGCCTCCCGATCCAATTATCCAAAAAAAAAGGGCCTCCTGATTCACACCAAATCTCCATAACCATTTGTTGAGGATGACCCTATTGGTTTCTCATAAGGACTGAAGTCCCAAACCCCTATGAGTTGTTGGCTTACAAACATCTTTCCAACCCACCCGGTGGATCTTTCTTTGACCCTGGGCGTATCCCCAAAGGAAATCCCTCTGAATCCTCTTAAGATGATTAATCATTGAAATAGGGGCTTGAAAAATAGATAGGAAATAAATGGGTAGATTTGAGAGAACACTCTTTAACACACCAACTTACCACCTTTTGAAAGATAATTCATTTTCCAACTAGCAAGTTTCCTACCCATCTTCTTAATCACCAGATTCTGGATAGCCTTGGAAGATGCCCTTCCACCAAGGGGAAGCCCATGGTAGGTAATCGGAAGAGGAGCTATCGTACACTCAAGAACCGATGCTAACTCCTCAAGGTTTGAGATATCACTAACAGGGTTTAATGTTGATTTGCTTACTCCATGATAAGAAAAATGCATCTCAAATTTCTCAAACCTTCTAGATCCGCTTTTAGCAAAAATAGAGTCATCCGCAAACTTGATAAAGGGAACCGCCAGCCATCCCCTTGTAGGAAAGAATCCCTTAACAAGACTAATAGATTTTACCTTACCATTCGACCCAAAAGCTTTGTCGCTATAATGAACACGGGGATAATGGATCACCATGTCTAAGCCCACGGCTTCTTTTAAAGAACCCCTTAGGGGAACCGTTCACCCAAATAGAAAAGGTTGGGGAAAAAGTGCAAATTTTTATCCAATTCCTCCACTTCACACCTAAGCCCATTCTATTGAAGTACCCAGTCTAGATATCCCCAATTAATATAGTTGTAAGCTTTCTCTATATCAATTTTGCGCACAATCGTTGGTCGTCTTACTTTAACCGTCGCATTAATGCACTCATTAGCCAATAAAGAACAATCCGTGATTTGTCTTCTTGGTAAGAATGTATTCTACAATTCTAAAATAACATGTGAGAGAATATACTTAATCCTGGATGCAAGGGTCCTAGCCAACACCTTGTACAAACAACCCACTAAACTGACAAGGTGATAGTCCTTGATTTCAATTGCTCCTTTCTTTTTCGAAATAAGGGTAATGAATGTTGCACTCAGACTCCTACACCATTGGTCCTTCGAGTGGAATGCCTCAAACACCGACATTACTTCCTTTCCCATCACATCCCAACATACTTTTAAAAAATTTGTTGGAAAATTGTCTAACCTCGGGGCCTTATGTCACACCCCGAAACTTATACCAGTAGGGCAATGAATTTCGGTACATCACATTAACGCATCACTTCAATTTTTATTCATTCGCTCATTTTTAACCTGTATAAATTTTGTGCTTTCTTAACATTCATACGCAGTGGAATAGTACATCAATCACTTTCTAATAATCATATAATTAATCACATACCCATAACTCATAAACAATAATCCTGTTAATAATCTATAAACAATACTTAGCATTCCCATTCAATTAAATAAATTGTCTGACATAATTCAATCCATCAATTGAAATCAAATACTCAAAATCCCTAACTTATTGCATCTTTCGAAATTCAAAACGAAATAACTAAACTAAAGTGAAGTAAAGTCTCTAATCCAAATAACTGAAATAAACAAGTGTCCAGTCTCTAACTGTCTCTATCTGGAACCGCTACTCTACGATCTCTTTGTCATCTAGGTAAGTTGGCAAACTTAGCAGAAAATAGTAAACTATGAAAACAGTGGATCAAGTCTTAGCACGATTTCAGAAACAAAACAAATGCTTTTCTAGTTACAATCCAATATGCATAACAATTCATAAATTAATCTTATACATTACTAAACATTTAATAAAAATTACAGTTTCATATATATGATAGAAATCGGTGAAAACATATATCTTTATATTTACAGAACATAACGGATTAGATCATATTTCATATCATAGCTAGAGCGGAACAGAACAGAACATATATTTGCTATAAAGTCAGAACATATAACAGTTCACACCATTTAAACCCCAGTGAGAAGGGTACAATTTGTAGCATTTATACCCAGTTGAGAAAGGTTATTACTACCTCTTATGTGGCAAGCAGTAAGGATTTATAACAGTTCGTACCAATTATACCCAGATGAGAAAGGTTTCATCAATAGTTTTCTTTGATGGACAATGTGGCTTTCTAACAATACATATAATTTTTTTGCAGTTTCAATCAAATCATATAGCTCATAGAAGCAACGTATAATAATTCTTTACATTAACTTAAGTCAAAATAATGTATAAGAACATACTTGATCCAACTAGGCACAATCTATTGAACATGTTTTTCAAAGCATATCAAATATGTCCGGAACAGTATTCTTGGGAATCATTAACGATAGATGTAAAAATCAGTACTTTTCTTTATAAAATAGAATTTTAAGAACACTAAGAGTAAATCAAAGGATTAGACATATAACTTCTTACAAATCAATAAACAATTACTTTTAAAATTATTTAGAAGATCAAAACATTTTTTAGAATAGTTTTTACAATTTTAAGAGTGAAACCGTATTTTAAAACTCTTAATTTTTCATTAAAAATATAGTTCCGCGTATATTAATAATACAAAAC
>JAOXJP010269329.1:0-20306 GCA_025762735.1 Platanus orientalis | reverse complement strand
CATTTGATCACTAGCTGAGCTTTTAATGAGCTGAGCCTAGTGCAGTTCGGCTCAGGCTCACTTAGCTAAATGAGCTCAATTGGAGGCTCAGGCTCAGCTCATAACAAGCCGAGCCGAGCTAGCTCAGCTGATTGACAGCCCTAGTTTAACCTGCACACCTCCCTGGTGCTGTGATAAAACTATCTGACCCAACTCTTCTCACAAGTCATCAATTGCATTAGTTTTACCACTCATTTAAATCAAATATTTTCACCTTGGCTACAATCTTTCACAAACATGTTTATTGATTGCCTTACATATATTCTAGAAAGCATTGTGGATCTTATTATTGTTCTATAATTTCATAGTTCGATTGGTATGTGTTTCTTGCATTCATTTTGGAAGCAATTTCCATTTTGCTCTTCCATCTCTAATATTATGGACAATATCTTCCTTTAGTACTCCCTCTTTATGGATGATCGAACTGACAAAAAAGAAATTATCCATTTTGGTATCTTTGACCATCAGTCTTAACTAAATCCTCATCTCTAGGTTGTCCTTACTAAGGTTTCATTACATACATTCTGTCCCATTAAGTGCATAATCCTGGTAGATCTGTAAAATTATTGTCCTATTCTGTTTTTGGTAAAAATGATCTTTTGTGAGCCCTATGCCATAATCCACATGTTAGATGGTCTTTCCAATTATTACTTGATTTATCATGGTTTGTTAACGACCAAGGTCTTAACTGCTGGGTTTGGTATATATTTTTTGGTCCTTATGGACATGGAATATGTCATTTAATCTACAGAAACATTTATTTATTTGGTTAAATATCGCAAGGTTCCAGAAATTATTGAAGCAATTGGAAACATGCCCGATAAGTTGGTAAACAATAAAACAAACATATATTTGCATTGAGAGCTCATTATACTATCATAAACTTCTATTTGGAATAGGACAATGAAGATTTAGAACATGTATTACATGGTGACCCACATGTGTGGAGGAACATACAAAAACCTCTGCATCCAAGTATTTTGAAACCAAACAATTGGATCTGTCAGGATCTGGCGATGAGTTCACATTTCTGGCAATGAGTTCACATTTCCGGCAATGAGTTCACGTTTCTGGCGATCAGGTTGGGGCCCTCCATGGCTGTGGCCTTGGAAACATTACTCGGGGTCTAACTCGAAGGATATGAAGGAGATTGGGTTGAAGTGCGCTGGGGACCAGAGGAGCTCAGTAAGATAGAAGTTTCAGGCAAGGATACCTGTCCCTACCTTCAGGGACATGGTCTTAAAGAATATTAAATGGCCCTCTCTCTCGGTCCCATGGGTATATTCTCAAGGAAGAACCCATGTACTCTCTTTTTCAAAGGAGGATGTTGCTGCAAGCATGAACAGAATGAAAGCATGTCTCGTGGGAAGAGTAGTAGGTGACAACCTGAGTCCTTAGGCTCTCCTACAATGGGTCTTAAGAGCTTGGAAGATAGAAGGGGATTTGCAGGTCTGAAGATTGGCGAAGGGGTTGTTCTTGTTCCTTTTTCCATCAGCTCTGGAGGTAGAAAGGGTCTTGAGAAATGGGAGCAAGCACTGGCAGGGAGGGGGACTGCTTCTTGATGTTTGGTGCCCAACGGCTGGGTGCAGCAAGATCCATGAAAGAGCTTCGGCAGGGTGGGTATGGGGATACGGATTACCTTTATACCTTTGGGGTTCTGCTACTTTTAAAGCCATAGGCGATCTATGCGGAGGATTCATGGAGGTGGAGGCCCCTAATCCCGGATCCACAGAATGGGTGAAGTTGAAGGTGCGTAATCCAACAACGGTGCCCCTGACAATCTAGGTTTCTGACAGCGCTCTTGCATATCGAGTAGCATTGTGGAAGCTTGATAACCCTTCGTTCCTTCTGGTTTCTAAAATCCCGGTGGCAGAGGATCTGTAGGGGGCGGAGTTGCTGTAAAGTGGTCATATGGATCTTGGAATTGGAGAGGAAGGTAGGATCACAATTTGAAATTGAAATTCAAATTGTATGGAAATTTCAATCGATGGCAGCCTGAGAAGAGTAAGGGAAGAAAGGGGATTAGGGCACAACTGAAAGGAAACAAGGAGTTAGAGGCTGCATGAGTATGAGGAAGTTCGATCAGACCGGATTAATAGGCAATATGAAAAACATCAGTCTAATTGTTATTTCAACCATAAAGGTTCTGGGGTGGACTGAGTAAGGAACAATAATAAGCTCTATTCTGGACCCAAGGATTTTATACCCTGAGTGGGCAGACCACTGACCCAACGAGACCAATTGCTTATGTCGACTCCTCGTGCAAGAACCAAGCCCAACTCAAAACAAATAGATAAAGACTTGGGTAGGCCCAATAGCAAGGCCCATTATTCTCAAGATACTGATGAAGGTTGGAAAGAGGTTAGGGGTAAGAACAAAGGGGGCTCTAGGAGATATCATAGAGAGCAGGGAAGAGAGCCGAAATGGATGAAGCCAACGACTGATGTTTGACCTCTGACAGCTTCTAATCCTTCAAACCATTGAAGAAGACCAACAAATATAGTATTTCGTGAGCAAGAGCAAGGCATGTGTTTAAAAAAGGAGAAGATGATTTCAAAAGGAAAGGGAAACACAAGATGATTCAGGCAGAGTCTAGCAGGAATGATGAAGACCTGTGCTCGTTTCTCAGGTCTGATTACGAGTCATGTGGATTGTGACCTTATTCCACGGTAGGAGGGGATGAACAACAAAGTCAGGGTGGGGAAGCAAGTAAATTTCGTGATTATGAAGGGAAGCATGGCAAGGGTGGGAGTGAGAATGGCGATAAATTAACAAAAGACTGACAGACTATGCCTAGAAATTGGGGTTTATACAACTGAAGATAGTGAAGGGGAGATAAGGATGATTAGGCTGCATTTGGCATTGCTTAAAATAAGTAATCATGCTGTTTTTTGTTTAAAATAAGCAGAAAACTATTTTTTCGTTCATTTGGTTATGCACACAATAAGTACTTTTTGAATAAGCAGTAGTTTCTCATTTGCTTATTTCTTTTTTGTTTTACAAGAACGACCATGTGCATGTGCATTAAAATTTCATGATATTTAGGCAAATATGCCCCTATTAAAACTATGAATACCAAAAATACTCTTCAGTTATAAATTTATAATCATTCCAGACATAATGAAACACCAAAAATACCCATCTAATATAAGATAAAATACCAAAAATATCTTCATAAATAAAATAATAAAATATCAATCTAATGTAGAAAATACCGAAAATATTATCTAATATAAAGTAGAAAAATACCAAAATTGCCATTCTATTATAAAATTGAAAGATATCTTTTTAATATAAAAATAACAAAATACCAAAAATCATGTTCTAAATAAAAATAAAAATCACTCTTCTAATAGATAATAAAATACCCCTCAAATACAAAAGAAACAACAACAAACAGCCTTATCCCAACTATTTAGGGTCGGCTACACGAATCCTGTTCCGCCATTCCGCTTTGTCCTCAAATACAAAAGAAAGAAATATAAAAATAACCTTTCATTATAAATAACAAAATATTCTTCTGGTAAGAAATTAAAATAGCTAAAAAAACCTTATAATATAAGTTAACAAATCAAAATACCATTTTACTATAAATTAATACAAAAACTCGTTTTGGGATGTATTCATTGCGTTCTTTTGTTTATTTATTTATTATATGTGCCATTGGGGTTGTGTATAGGATCGGGCCAACATGAGCCTAGTTCCGCTTAGCCTAGCCAAAATTTGACTAGAAAAGGCCTAGTCAAAGCTTAGACCCGATGGGTCCCAAGCCCCAAACTTAAGTTTAGGTCATGCTTCGGTTCATCGTGGCTTGACGTGATACTTTCTAGATATATTTATATAGGTTTTTGTTTTATTTTTTATTTTTTGTAATGAATTAATGGATCGTAGGTCAGCCGATGCTTATAGATTAAAGTTGGGTCATGCTCGGGTCTTAAGGTCTCCTCAAGCTCACTAAGGTCATGCCGGACCTAATCCATTACACCCTTATGTACCACATGGCAACGAAAATCTTGATCGTTGGATAACACATCCATCGAACTTAGTTTGGAACATAAAAAGTTTTTTAAAAACTAGATTTGTTTATTATACTTGGGGCTTCGGGGTATGGTGGTCAGTGGGAAGTATTTAAATTTTCAACAAGCACTTAATAATTTATATTTACCAAACAACATATGATGTTTTAATAAGTCCTTGTAATAAGTGCTTTTAGAAAAGTGCTTATACAAAAACACTTATTTGTAATTTAAGCAATGCCAAATGCAACCTTGGGGAGTCCCAAGAGGAGATGGACGACTTGAAGGAGATAGTGGAAGCTGATTCCATCTTAATGCTTCTCTCGCCTTCCTCTTCGGATTGGGTCCTAAGAAAAGTAGCAGTAGTTTGTAGAAGCATTATCATTTCTTTTAAGGAAATGGAAAATTGTCTGGAATAACTCTTAAATGAGATTGAATATGGGAGAAACTGGAGCCCAAGGAGGCAAAAGGAAAATGTAGGTAAAGGGTCTAGAAGAAACTACTCTCTTGTGTTGAAGAACCTTCAATCTAATATAAATTATGAGGGGAGATCAAGGGATGGGGAATCCAGGGGGGATAGAAGGAGGAAATATAAAAAACTTTCTCATGATGAAGATCATTATTTCTTGGAACATTAGGGGATTGGGGAAGGAGGAGAAGAGGTTGGGTGTTAAGGATGTAGTGAAGAGATGGAAGACAGATATCCTAACTTTTCAAGAGACTAAAATGTAGCAAAGTTCTAGAAAAGGTTCTTGGGATTTATGGGGGAGGCTCCCTATCCAATTCATTCATAAATCAACAAAGGGTACTGTTGGTATATTAGTAGCATGGAATTCAAAGACTTTAGAGGTGTTGGACTAAAAAATAGACTTCACTGTCTTGAAGCTTTGTAGAAATAAGGAGGATGGATCTAGCTAGGCCTTTTCAAGAGTGTTTGGGCCGTGTATCCAAGAAGTCTCAGGCTCTCAACCAGACTTTGGGAAGAATTGAGTAATGTCATACTTGAGCGGAAGGTCCCCTAGTGTTAGGTGGTGCTTTTAATGTGGTGAGCCCTCTGAAAGATTAAGAGCCTCCAAACTTTCCTAGCCGATGAAGATGTTTAATGATTCTATTAAGAATCATAATCTATTGGTCCTCCTTTTAAAAGGTTCAACTTTTACATTGGCCAATAGCCATATTGATAAATTTCTCTTCTTATATGATTGGATGGATAATTCCCCTTTGATTTCTCAAGAAGCCCTTTCTAACCCTGTCTCAGATCATTTGCTCACAATGTTAAGTGTGGGGGAGTTGCATGAGGACCCAAGGCCATTTAGATTTGAGCTCATGTGGTATTCTAGGGTTCAAATATAAGCTAAAGTTATGGTGGGAGGATATCAAAGTGGAAGGGTCGGCTTCTTATGTTTTTGGGCAGAAGCTTAAACTTTTGAAAAATAGAATCTCTCGTTGGAAGAAGAATTCGGTAGCATGAAAGAGAAAAAGAAGAGTTGCAAAAATGGGTAGAGATTGATCAAAAAGGACAAATTTCTCCTGTAGTTGATGAGGACCTGATCACCAAACATGATTCTATTTCGGAATACAATAGGTTGTTGAAAATGGAGGAGATATCCTAGAGACAGAAATCAAGAGCTTGTTGGTTGAAAGAAGGGGACAAAATTACTCACTTCTTCCACAGAATGGCTAATTTGAGAAGCTCCCTTAACACCATGGGAAAGCTTAAGAGCAACGGAGAATGAGTGACGGATAATGCTAAGATCAGAAATAGCATTGAAGATTATTTTAAGGAGTTGTTCACAAAACCTTTTCCAGATGATCTGAATATAGATGGAGTAGACTTTGATCGCATTAGCATTGAACAACAAATATGGCTTGAAAGGATGTTTTCGATTGAGGAAGTGAGGGCTTCTCTAGATAGTATGGTGGATGATAAGGCTTTGGGCCCTTATGTATTTCCTATCAAGTTTCTTAAGGAGTGTTGGGATGTGGTGGGAAGCGATGCAATGGTCGTTCTTAAGGCATTCTACTTAAAGGACTAATGGTGTAGAAGTCTCAGTGCTACTTTCATCTCTTCATACTAGAAAAAAAAAAAGATGTTGAAATCAAAGATTTCCACCTTATTAGTTATCTCAGAATCGTAAAACGCTTTTGTCCTTGGCAGGAAGATCACAAATTGTTCCTTGTTAACCAATGAGTATATTGATGCAAGACTAAAGTCGAGAAAAAAAAAGGTGGTTTGCAAAATTGACATAGGAAAGATTATGATTGTGTGAGCTAGTTTTTTGGATATTATCCTTTTAAAAGATGGGTTTCGGCTTAAGGTGGAGAATTGGATGAAAATCTATGTATCTACCCCTTCTTCTTCTGTTTTGATCAATGGGATTCCTAAATGATTTTTTAAGGGTAGTAAGGCCTACAACAAGAGGACTCGCTCTCCCCCTACCTCTTCACAATTGTAATTGAAATTCTAAGCAAGGTAGTGAGAAAGAGTTAGAAGGTCTGATAGAAGGTTTTGTGCCCGAGGTAGGGGGCCCTTCAATTCCATTTATCCAATTCATGGATGACTCTTTGTTCATGATGAAGGAGGATCATGAGAACATTGGGAACTTAAGATGTATTCTTCTAATCATGGAGGCAGTGTTGGGGCTTAAGGTAAACTTAGGGAAATCGAAATTATTCCTAATGGGTGATGTCCCCAATATGGTAGAGGAGTTGGCTTCTATGATGGGTTGTGAAGTGGATTCTTTTCCTGCCACTTATCTTGGTCTTCTTTTGGGCGCTGAATCATCTTCCAAGGCAATTTGGAACCCCATTATTGAAAAAATGGAAAAGAGGCACTTTGGGTGGAAGGGGAAGTTCTTATCTAAAGGAGGCAAGACGGTTCTCTTATGAAGTGTTCTTTCGAGCATTCCAATTTACTTTCTATGTTAATGCTGCCTCGTCTTCGATTTCTAGCAGAATTGAGATGTTTTATTGAAACTTCTTGTGGCAAGTGGAATAAGGGGGGAGGAAGATAAATTGGGTAAGTTGGTCAGGGATTTGCAGGCCTTTTGATCAAGGAAGTCTGAGAATTAGATCTATTCTTCTTGTCAATAGAGCTTTTCTAAATAAATGGCTTTGAAGATTTAGGGTTGAGAGAAACTCTCTCTGGAAGAAAGTGATTGCAGCCAAATATGGAAAGAGCCAAATGGTTGGGTTTCTTGCAATCCGCATGAGCCCGCTAGGTGTGGAATTTGGAAACATTCTCAAAGGAAGAAACTTCTTTCAAAAGTCCATTAGGTTCAAAGTAAACGATGGTGAGAGGATGCATTTCTGGACTGATGCTTGGTGCTCTAATGTGGCCTTGAACCAATTATTCCCTACTTTTTTCAATCTTGTAGCAAAGAAGAACAGCTCGGTTAAAGATCATATGATAAGAGCTTGGTCTTTTTGCTCTTGGAATATGCAGAGGAATCTTAATGATTGGGACATGGAAGCCATGGGGTGGATGCTAGAGAATCTGGATTGTAGACTTGGGAAAATGATTTTCTGTAAAATCTCAGTTGTCACAAACATGTCTTGGAGCGTGTGGTAGCGCGGGCGACCTAGCATGTGGTACGGTGGTGTTGCCGTAAATATTGCCCGATGGCAAAGTTGTAATTAGGCACAATATGATTTTCTGGGGGGTGGTGTTATTCCCTTCTGGTAACCCAGGAAAGGCATAGTGTACACCTTGAGGAGGGGTGGGTGCTCTGAGGCACCCAAACCCTTGGCATGGGCAGGAGGCATGCCAAGGCATAGTGGGCACGACGGACTGTCATTGCTTTATCTATCAGCGAGGGCTTTTCATTGCCTAACTGATTTATCTAGAACAAGAAAGTTCCTTCAAAGATTACTTTCTTTCTGTGACAATTGTGACTTTGAATAAGCTCATTCACAGAGGCTTCATCATGCCAAACCGTTGCAGTATGTGTAATTCGGCATGTGAGACGGCCTCTCACCTATTTGCTCACTATAAGATTGCAGCATTCTTATGGGACTTCATGTTTATTTGCTTTAGTGTGTGTTGGACTGCCCCTGGCTCAATGAGGGAGATCTTAAATAGCTGGCTGCATCAATCCTTTAAAAATATATCCAAGCTGAGATTGGAGATATGGAATCTTATTCCTTCGGTGTGTTGGACCATATGGGAAGCCTGAAATCAGCGGGTATTTAATGAATCATCAACTACCTTCTCCAAACTGGTAGATTCTGTCCTCACCATGATAATTGAGTGGCTTTCTACTGCCCATCCAAATAATCCTTTCCCTTTTAGGGTGTGGATTTTTCATTGGGATTCTCTGTTATTCAGCTATTAGGTTTATATTTGTATCTGGTGGGTGTTTTTGCAGGGGCATTTCTCATGCTCCCGGCTTGACTCTTGTATGTTTTGGGCTTTGCCTTTTTCAATAAAGTTACCTTATTGTTCAAAAAAACAAAAATCAAAATGTGAGATTGTAAGTCTGAGTTGCACATTCCAATGTCCAGTATGAATGTAATCTGAGCAAGTAAATTGCCCAAGGCATGTAAATGCAAATAAACATGCTAAGCTCATGTGAGGAGTAAGGAGGTCAATACCACATGGATAACTCAAAGTTGCTATCTTTATCATTGATTGCATGTTTTCCTTGATCTTGATTAGAAAAACTTTCAGTTATGATTGTGGTAAAAAGCGCTCAGAACACCCAATAATCTATGGCAAAACACATGTAATCATGGTTTCAAAACTCGGCCAATTCCGAGTCGGATCGGCCAATCCAACTCGGAATTGGCTGGGACCGGTCCGATTCCAAGGGTCAAGTCGGAGTTTGTTTTGACTCGGCCAATCCAACTCGGGAATTGGCCGATCCAGGTGTGGATTGGCCGATCCGGGCCCGGAATCGGCTTGGAATTTATGAACCTTTTTTATTGTTTTCAAATTTTGAATTTTAACACATCTTTAAGTTTTTTTTTTTTTGCACCGGATAGGCCTATTCAACTCGGAATCGGCCTGGATCAGCTGATCCGACTTGGGAATCGGTGACCGATTCTGACTCCGATTCCGAGTTTTTAAACCATGCATGTAATATGTCTCATGGTAAATATTTGTTCTACACAATAATATAATTATTGCTGAAATAAATCAGTGTTTACTGTTGTTAATAAATAATTTTATCAGTACATATTTCACCTTGTTTCATTCCCATATTTGTGGGAATGGAGAGATGTAGAAATATTACATCATATTTTTTAAAGTTAAAGTTATGGTTATTAACGTCTTTATTGACCTCACATTTTTTTATGTTCAACTTCCCTTTTGTGTTTTCCTTTGTTTCTCATACAAAAGATTTTGAATACTAAGATGTTCAATGGTAAATGTTCATTGAAATGGTATTTTGATGGCTGATAATTGACACAATGTAGAACTGGCATGGGATATTTAAGTTGTATGTTAAGAGGGCAGAAGCTGAATAGAAGTGGTGGTGATGGATGGCTTGAATAAGTGTTTTTTGGGCTGAGATGGGTTTAATCAGTTAATGGAATCCAAGGGAATAGAGATGGGTTGTTTGATCAGTGGACGAAGAGGGGTCAGGGGTTGGTTGATGGATGATGGTAGGGCTGAAAGCTGCAGCTTGTGTCATGATTCTTACGTCTCATGATCAAACTTCAGATGTTTTCATGTGCAAGATACTCAGGTCTGAATTTATGTTAGAAGACACTGTAGTTTCAATAGTGGAGCCAATCAACCAAGAGAGAGATCTACACTCTTAATAGAATTTTTTATTCCAGTTCACCAATTCAAATAAACAGTTGACTACACAAACATGCTCCTCCATGTTTGTTAAGTTAAAAAAGAAAAGAAAAATCCTAAACCTAGCCTTGGACACTAAGAATCTTCTTGTTCCCTAAACAACTATAACTGCAAGTTACCTCTCAAAAAAAAAAGAAAAAAATCTACAACTGCAAGTTAAAATGATTTTAACTAAAATTCCTAAACTATGTAGAAATAGGATTCTAAATCAAATAAAATTTTATTACCAGATCCTATCCACTTTCTTTTTCCCAAAAATCTTTGATTACACATGGACCCAGGACAACTAGCATGGGCTATCATAAGAAGTGTGAGTGCCTGGACATGGGCCCACAAAATGCATGTCCCATAAATAGGTCACTGTGAAGCCCACCAAAAAGTCCTCAAAGGTGAACATGAGCTCGACAACAGATCTTCTCTGGGTCTTTGCTTGCAGGTTTAGCACCTGCATCAAAATGACAAAACTGTAGACCGTGTATTTGACTAAAAGTACTCTTGCTTTCTTTGAATTGTTATTATTTGGTTTGTGTTTTGTGGCTATTTTATTTTAGATGCTGTAAGATCATTTTCATGAATCCTAAACTTGTTCTAGGATTTCTGAGTCAGTGTGATATGCTTGAGATTTTTAGAATGATCCATACATTTTGTTCAGTAAGGATGGATTCTGGACTTCCTTTGGAATATAAAGAATATTTAATGTCTCAGCTCAGGAATGGCCGTAACATGAGCATTATGTAAATTCCCAACTTTCTGATACTCTTTATATTTTTTCCCCATTTGCAGATTGAGCATTACCTTCAAATAGTAAAAACGGAGGTAATAACAAGATCTTCTGGGACAGAACATAAATTGGTTGAGGAGTATGAGTACACAGCCCACAGTAGTCTGGTGCAAAATCTATACATCCCTGTTGCAAAATTCCATTATGAGCTATCTCCCATGCAGGTTTGTGTATATTATTTGGCGTTTATGGGGATGTAGTAGGATGCATATTTGACATTTCTATTTGTTTTTACCCTATTTCTCTTCTGAAACCAGGTATTAGTAACAGAAAATCCAAAGTCATTTTCGCACTTCATCACAAATGTTTGTGCTATTATCGGGGGTGTTTTCACGGTTGGTATTTTAACTTTCTGTTTTGTTCTCTTTACTCTCTATTAGTACTGCTTCTGAAATTTTTTTTCTCTTTTGGTTTCAGGTTGCGGGCATAGTGGATTCGATATTACACAGCACAATGAGAGTGATGAAGAAAATTGAGTTAGGCAAAAATTTTTGATAGGTGAAAAATTCAGGTACAGTAAGAACTATTTTTTCCTCAACCCCCTATGCCTAGGGGGATGCTTATCCTGAGATAATTGCATTTATGAACCCATCAGGAATGTAATTGTAAGCCATTCCAGCTGCTAATATAGAGAATGATTTGAAGAAAGATTATGGTGCAATGACTTTTTTTTATTGAACTTTTCTTTCAGAACCATGTGATAGGTATCGTTTTATATTATATTGTGATTAGCTCCAGGACCTTACCATGTCCATTGTGCACAAGTTCATCGATCTTTCGGCTGGTGTGATGTTTGGATAATTCTAATTAATTGAGTTAGTCCCCCGATCTAACTACATGTAATGGCAAAAAATTGGTGCTGTGTATGCCAAGGACTTGGGGTTGCTCTATATTAAAAAGACTAGGGTCTGTAACATTGGCCCTCTTTGTTCTAGTTCATCGGAAGGCTGCGTAGACAAAAT
Organism: Platanus orientalis; assembly: GCA_025762735.1. Classification (NCBI taxonomy): domain Eukaryota; kingdom Viridiplantae; phylum Streptophyta; class Magnoliopsida; order Proteales; family Platanaceae; genus Platanus; species Platanus orientalis. The sequence goes on along the minus strand of JAOXJP010269329.1, from coordinate 8,702 downwards.
ATTACATTGAGATTACGGTTTATAAAACCTCAATATGCTTTTCAACTGTTTTATTTCTTGGTAAAAATGTATAATTAGACAGTTTGAAATATTAAAATCTAATTCAAAAAAGAAAATAAAGGTTCTCCAAACGAGACTGTTCTTGAAAATTCATATCTTAACTTAAAGCAACTCAAGCCATCTACAGCTCCATCCATGCCGGAATGTCCAAAAATGAAATATGAGTTTAGGATGTGCTTGTGCTTTAGCAGAAGATGAAGGTTAGCTGTCAATAATAGTAACCAAGGCCGAAGACAAAGATGGAATAGTTGTTGACAACTTCGACTTTCGGCCGGCTGAGAAACAAAGATGATCATATAATCCATATGATGGGGAATCTGTCGATGGTGACTTCTTTGCTACCATCACAGCTTTGCATAGTAATTTGTTTGATTGGGTTGGTTATTGTAAACAACGATTTAAGAAATCTAGCAAAAAGCCAAATGTCTTGAACTAATTTGAGACCAAAATCAATTCAATCTCCAATTCATAATTATACAAATCTGAGCCAGAGTGTTGAGAAAATTAATTGGTCATGTACTCTAATATCCAAATGCTATTTCTTGTACAAATGCAGTTATTTTGACCATGTTCACCTAGTATACTTAGTGGGGCACAGTCCCATAAATCCATTTGAAGCAATCAGTAACGGAAATTAGGGGTGTTAACAAGCCGAGCTTTGCTCTGCTTGGCTCGGCTCGGCTCATGCTCATTACATAAGAATCAGTCTCATCTTGTGCTTGAGGTCCGAACATGACTCGCAAAATCTTTTTATTCAAATGCTAAACTCAAGCTTACATATGTATGAAATGATTGTTTGATTTGATTAGTGTAATCAACACCTGCACAAAAATAATACTATAAATACAAATTTATTTCCCAAATATTAATTCATTTTATATAAGATATGATTGAATGAGGGATATAATGCAAATGCATGACATGATGGTTACTCAATTAAATGCATTAAGTACCATGCATTGTATTATGTATAAACATATTTATTGTTTAAATATATAATATACTAAGCTATATCTATATATTATACACATGTATAAGACCATTAATGAGCTAAACTTTTAATGAACTGAGGCTAGTGCAGCTTGGCTCAGGCTCTCAAGTTAAATTCAATTGGAGGATCAAGCTCAGCTTATGACGAGCGAGCTGAGATAACTTAGCCCATTGACAGACCTAACTGAAACTGAGAATTCTTGTCAAAGAAATAAAGCTAGAGTTGAATGCCTGATTTATTATTATTATTATTATTATTATTATTTTTTGGTAAAAAAAAAGAAAAGAGAGTTGAATGCCTGATTATCACACAATAAAAGATTTCATTTATTTCTTTAAATTACATTGCCCTGTACACATCCAGGAAACTTATTGCTCTCGACGTAATTGTCAAATCTTATTTTCCAACTGTTGCAAACAGCTGCTAAAACCAAGCTACCTTGGAAGACAATTGAATCCACTTGGTGTAGGAGTAAAAAAAAAATCATGAACAGAATTTCTTACCAAAAAAAGGAGGCAGCTTATGCTATTCTTTTGAACGACTCGAGTGACTTAGAGGACTAGGAGAAGACATGAACCAACGAAGGCTCCAATAGAACCACTGATACTAGCGAGTATGGAAGAAGCTCCACTTGGAGGGGAAGTGGGAGGACTAGAAGGGGACTCCCCACCAATAGAAGCCGGAGAAGGGATGATCTGAATGGAGCCCGAAGGTGAAGGAGGAGGAGAAGATGGTGAATCCTCGATGGAGCTCGAAGGTGAAGGAGGAGGAGATGGGGATTCCTCTTCAACAGGAGTTGGAGAAGGGATGATCTCAATGATGCCCGAAGGTGGCGAGGGAAAAGGGGACTCCTCACCAACAGGAGCTGGAGAAGGGACGATCTCAGTGGAGCCCGAAGGCGGAGGCGATGAGTTAGTCTCATTTGATTGTGAAGATAGATTGCTTCTATCTGCCATGACTACAACCACCATCTTCTCATTCTTGAGGCAGTTCTCTGTAATCCCACTTATGAAGTAGTATGGACCAGATTGATTGAATTTGAGCAAAGTGTTTCCATCCTTGAATGATGTAGCAGGCGATGCTGTGTTGCAGTTTTCGTAGTCCTCCGTCGCTACTTGAAGCACTGAGTCTTTCTCAGCAGGGTAGACAAACACTGCAACAATAAATAGCAGATCTAATCAAAGTAAATAATTATTTGAAAAGATCAATCAAGCTTACTATCACATGAATGAACTGGGACTATCGATAATCTTAATTCTTAACAATTATCAAGAATTATTTCACATTGTCGGGTTGCTTCTGTTATTGGGTTATGCCACCCAAGTAGTTGCAGGACATGACTGTCCATATTGTTGAGAACAAATGGTACCTGTAAGGCAGATTGATCCGCTTATATATATATATATTTGATATTGGATTATCGAATAATCAACTTACAAAGAGAGTCTCCAATTTGAAACCGATGCGTTTCTGCCCATTGATTATAGGAGAGGTCATTGGGATCAGTGGGCACAGTCCATCCTTTTGATCCTCCAACCATGAAGTTGATTGCACAAACTCTGCGCATCAACAGAAAAAGACTAAAGAGACCCAGAGCATGAAATGATCTATTATGGTGTTTTGAAATAAGAATGGTTTTTGCCATGGGGAAAAAACAAATGGGTTTTAGCTGAAAGGATATGGACTTCAGTCCAAACCAAGGATGTTTGGGTTGAAGGTAGAGAGGTGACAGGAATGTGACCATTGTAAGGGTTTTTGTAGGCCTTTGTGCATAATCTGCACAAGCTGTGGTAGTGAAGCTTTTCCTCTTTTTGTTATTCCTCTTTCTTTGGATATCTTAGTTTCTAGTGCAAAGCATATAGACACTTTAGGCTGTGAAATCTTAGGTACTTTTGCATCTACTTCTATAACTTAATCTATGAGGTTATACTTTCCTTGACCACATTAAGAATATTCATGTCTTGTGTTTTCAGTTAGATTGAGACAAATGCCGTCTCATAATTTAAACAAGTATGTGATCATTTCAAATCAGTAAGTCCATCCATTTATCTTGAAATCTTAATATTATTGTTAGAATTGAGAACTAGAATTTTACATATTATTATCTTTTTAAACAGACAAGAAAGTGGATTCGATTCATTCAGTTACTTTAGACCAAAGTTTGAGAGAACGCCCTATAAAGTAAAGCATCTTTATACTCTAAAATGATGTGGGATTACAAGTAACGGTAAAGCTAAACACGTCTAAATTATCATTTCAAAAGTTAAAATAATAGATTTAAAGTATAAACTATAACAGAATTCTATGGTATAAATTATCTGAGTCTACAAGTCTAAATGAGAAGTTTTTTTTTTTTTTTTTTTTTTTGTGTGGTACAAAAGGGTCTTGTTGAACATGGACAGTTCATCCATCTTGGCCCCATGCTTATTTTTTCTAAATAGAAATGAATCAGAAGAGGGACTCTACTTTATCCAAGTGGAAAAACACATGGACTCGGCCCCTTTGGTCACACAACCTCAGCTGCCAAATGACAGCAATTCGGTGTAATTGTATCGAACATATTATCTTGCTTCATGCAAGACAAGTTATTCAAATGATCATGGGCATAAAGTAAGTACTTTTCAAATCAAAGAGTAAGTTGGCTTCAAGCTAGCCACTTTTCCAGCAGTGCATGGGCCTGACCCAATGGAAGGGAAAGCATCAACTTTCCAAAGTACCGTCACTTTATCAAAGCAAATTCTAAATTTGAGGATCATCAGACAACCGGTCTGAAAGTAACATGACTGGCATGCAATCTATCGAATCACATATCAGTTTTTATAACATCTACTCAACCTCGGCACCAGATGCGGACGGTAAACCTCTTCTTTTTTGGTAGGGACGGTAAACCTCTTGTGCGAGTAACGAGTTTTGCTAAATAATCAGTAACTTAGATCATCCGTTGCCACATTATGTGGAAAAATGGTAAAAATAAATAGAATAAAATAAAAACAAAATGAAGTGGGGAAAAAGCAGCAAAATATGATTATCTTGACCAACGCCCCATGTTCAGGTGGCGCATCTATCTTCCCTAGGGAAGACCCAGGGTCAAATCTCGGGAGGGGGGTGAACAGTGTTGCAGTGGTGTCACCTGCTCGGGATCTCATCCGCTCAGTCCGTATTAGGATTTGCAACCCTTCTTAGTTCTTACCAAAATCTTGGGATGTAATAATAAACATGAAAAAAGATTAAACACACCACGAACACTACAAGACACAAGATTTACATGGAAAACTTCAAACCAGAGAAAAACCATTAAACCGCATAAATTTCACTTTCTGGAAAAAAAAAATATGCATCCTAAGATGCTACAAGCTTATAACCTTTTTGTCTCTCTCACTGATAAGGATTCGTTCACTAACTCTCTTGCCTCAACCACTTTATTCTATATCGGCCTATTCATCCAATATTACATATAAATATAAATACCCCAAAGAAGTTAGGGTTGAATCAACAACCTAAATGTATACTTTTGTTCTCCAATACGAATGTTGGAATTCACATCCAGGATGGTTCAATTGCTTGAATTGGTTTTCGATCTATTGAATGCATCAAGGCCAGTGACATATTATGCTCGATCGATCCAAACTTTCCTCGATCGGTCTAGTTGCTCTAGGCTCGATTGATCAAATATGTCAGATTGACATATCTCATGCCTTTGTTTATCTGCACCTCCTTGGATCATCACATCAGGCTCCACATACAACAGTCTAGTCCCGCTATGTGCAGGTGTCAACATGCATGGTGTAAGCCCACGTGACTAGACCAAAACAATTGATTGTCTTCTAACTCAATATGTAAACTGGACTTGGACGATATAAAATATATTCATGGTATCTGATAAATCGTTTGCAAGGTTGCAGTCCTAAACTAATTTCTAATGATGATGCTTTTAGAAAAATAATATTTTTTCTTAATAAACAGCCAATTATAATCATGATTTTCATTAACGTTGTAAATTAGTAGTGGAATAATGTGTTATGGTTCTTAACAAGTCTTGGTTTAGTTCATGTAAATTGTGAGATTGGATTTCGTGTCGATGAGAAATGACTTTATTTGTAAATAGTTGGATTGGCTTGGTGTACTAACAAATGTTTGATTGGATGATTTGGTCACTTGAGATTGGATTTGAACTTGGAGGGGAAATATTTTTACTTATTAAACACCTATCCAACTCAATAAACAGTTCAATCAAACTTCTGAGATTGGATTTGGATGCTCACCACAAAGTAGTGTATTCAAGATATCAAGGAAGCTATGAGTTCGGTTTGGCAAGGAAGCTAAAATAGTGAGTTCTGTTAGGGAAGGAAGCACAGTGGTTCATGACATGACCATGGCAAAAGCTAGAAGCGGTCAACTTGTGGAAGATGAGATTGACCTATGAATGGTAAATGGAAATATTTGTGAATATAGTTGTATTACCGGTTTTGGTTGAGAAATTGAGGTGGTGTATTTCTACGTGGCTAAAGAAAAATTAGGAATGATTTGTTAGCAAGGCAAGGAGGTGCTTTGTTGGCAAGGCAGAGATTATTGGAGTGGTGATACCTTACCACCCATGTTCTCTCACTCTCTCTCTCTCGTAGAATAAAGATACTTTTTCATTCTTTTTTTCCTTTCTCTTAAGGAAGTAATTTGTTCCTTCAATTACTACGTCTTATTGGTCGAGACAAGGGCATTTGAGGAGTATTAACAACTTAATCTTGTTTTATAGGAGGGGAGCGGATCGTCTGATGAGGAATCAGCAGGAAGTTCCTGCTGATTTAACAAAACAGTGACACGTATCTGACTTTTCTTAGTAAATTGCTCCTGATTTTTTTTTGTCCTTTCCCTATAATTATGTGTCACGATGTGGTTAAACTCAGCAGGAATTTCCTGCTGATTCCTCAGCAAATGATCCTTTCCCTTATAGGAGGCCTAGGAAAGTTTAGTTTTATAATTGTTAGGTGTGATTAATCAACTATTTTAGAATCCTTGTCTCTATATGGATTTGTACTTTTTGATAGAGATAAATGACACCTCATTACTGTTCTTAAGCCCAAAAGTCTAGGGTCTAATTTTGTAAAAAAATATTACAGCATAACGGTATTATAAAACGGTTTTCTCAAATATAGATTATTCAAGAGATGAAGGTGATTTTCTTGAAGGAGAATGCTAAACCTCAAGATGATGTTGTTCAATTGAATCAAACAATTTCTCTCGATGAAGAATGCAAACCCAACAAACCCTTAGTTTCAAGAACTCATGGCTTTGCTCTTCCCAAGGAAGAAAACCTTGTTCAAGAACCATATGCACAATAAGAGGAAAGAAAGAGAGAGATTGAGAAAATGGTGATCACAACAATTCATCCTTCTTTATCAAAGAAAACTCTCTGGAATACATGCAACAACCTCTTTCTTCTTCTTCCTTATTTTAGAGAAAACCCTAATATTACAGCCACCAAAATATCACAACTCAAAAATCTCTCTAGTTTGAACGTTCATGAGATGTTTATAAAGGGAGAGAGAGATGTGCAAAACCCTAACCCACTCCCACACGTCATGAGAGATAAGGAAGGTGGGAAGGGTTGTCACCAATCTCTCCTTATTTCTAGGCATACAATTGTTCTATTTCCTATTTTGGAGATAGGGAAATCGTACCTTCTTACTTAGAAATATCTAATTAGGTAAGACTAATTATTTGAGATAAATTAGGTTTAATCTTGGGTTAGGTGAAAAAATTAGATTTTGGGAGGACTTATGGTGTGGTGAATGTGCCTCTCATGGAGAAATTCGATGTCATTTATAATGTAGCCATTAATAAACTAGCTAGCATCGTTCTCTACAAATTGTGATGGTGTAGGGCTGTAGTGTGGGGCTCCATAATGAGAAAAAATCTGAATGATAGAGAAATCAAGGTGATAAGGAGATTGTTGAGTTGGTTAGAGGTGTTTAGACTAGACCTAAGAAAGAGAGACTGTTGGGTGTGGGGATCTATAAAAAAAGGTAAATTTCCTACTAAGTCATTATTTTTCTTGGTATTGACAACTCTATGTCCATGTCGTTTCCTCATAAAGGATTTGGATGTCAAGAATTCCTTCCAAGATCAACTTTTCTTTTAGATTATACACTTAATTAAGATTCTTACCCTTGACCATATGAAGAGTACAAGCGTAAAATTGTGCAAATACATGGTGTAATGTGTAAAGGAGAAGAGGAATCTGTTGACCATCTATTTATCCATTGTCCAATGAGGCATAAGATTTGGAATTTCTTTCTCTTTCACCTCAAGTTAGCTTGGCTTTTTCTAACTTTATCAGAAATCTTGTCTTTGGATGATGAATAAGTGATTTGATAGGTGTTCACCAAGTCATTTGGACTTACTTGCCTGGGACCATTAGTTAGAGCATCTAGAAAGAGCAGAATTAGAAGGATTACAAGGTCCAGCTATTTGAAGGACTCGTTGTTGTTGTGTTTAGGTTCCTATTTGATTGGATTTCTGTTTCCGCTAACTTTGATGAAAGGGAGTGGGTATCTTGCTTGAACAAGATTATACAGGCTGCATGTTTGTGGGGTTTGGGGTGTAGTGTGTATTGCGTTTGTTTTCTTCTTTTCCGTCTCTTTTGTTTTTGTTGATTCTTAACAACATTAGTGAATGGTGTCTTTTCCTATTTTTCTTTTTCATCTAATAAATTTGCCATCATTAAAAAAAAAAAAAAAAAATTTTATTACACGTTTTTTAGAATCCATTGAGGTTGTTATGATTATATTATTTAGTATGGATTTTCTATTTCTCCAATGGGTGCTGCAACAATCTGCTTAATGCTTCGGAATTCTTGGCTGATTAATATGAAGAGCTAGAAGTGCTATAGTGCTTTATGATGTTCACCCTACTGGTTTGATTACTATTTGATGTGTATTTAGGCCAGTTCACTATGGGCCCTGTCTTGGGCAACACCTATAGGCAATTTGATTCCACTTGGGCTTAGTTATAGAGCTTGGCTAAAAAATTAGATAAGAGGCCTCAAGCTACTACAAGCAATGGATCCTTCAAATGTGATTAAAAGGGTGGGCCTATAAGTCTTCCTTGACTTGGTGCATTTAAGTTATATATCATCACATACTACAGAAATCAAATTTTTTGTGCTGGAATTTAGTTTTCAATCTTTTATAAGAACCAATCATGTTACTTTTATACAGAAGTAGATGGCGTTGGAGTCTAACTCGAGATGAGTGTAGTGTTTAGCCTAGTTTTATGGGCTTGGGCCAAATCCAAACCCATTTGTCTCTTCTTGTTCATGGGGTGATTCGACAGGCCAAGCAAGCAATAAATTGAGCTTGGTCATAACATCCCTATGTACAGGGCTACAAATTATCTGGGAAAAATTTCGAATCCGCCCGTATCTGGTCTGAAATAAGCAAATCCGGAATTGTGAAGGTCTGGTCCGTTTAGATACCTGGTCCATTAAGAAATAAGCTAATCCGGTCCATTAAGATATCCGATTATAACGGACCGGATAAAGAGATATGCCTATCCGATCCATCAAAAAGCAAGATCCATTTATATATATATATATATATATATATATATATAGAGAGAGAGAGAGAGAGAGAGAGAGAGAGAGAGAGAGAGAGAG